>NKZJ01000095.1:600000-857426 GCA_002370135.1 Metschnikowia kipukae
CAGCAATGAATAATGCAGACAAACTTAAGTTTTTATCTGATGCTTGTACCAAACACTCCGCGCAGACGAAGCAGGCTTCTTTAGGACTCGGTGTTGATCGGCATTTATTCGCCTTGTTCTGTATCTGGAAGAGGTACGTTGCTGAAGTTGAATCTGATACTTCATCAGGATCACATACAAGTGAATCAAATACCAAAGAGACGGAGAGCAACTCTTCTGACAAAACTGTTGCTGTTGGTGATCATGATTCCAAGAGTTTCTCCTTGCTGGACTTTCCAGCCATCTTTGCCGATAATGGGTGGGACAAACTCAACAATACCATTCTTTCTACTTCGAATTGCGGCAATCCATCATTGCGGCTTTTTGGTTTTGGACCGGTCAGCGCAGATGGTTTTGGTATTGGCTATATCATCAAAGACGACTCAATCTCGATTTGTGCATCTTCAAAGCACAGACAAACTAACAGATTCTTGGTCACATTGGAATCTTACTTGATTGAAATTTACAGAATATTCAAGGAAACTGGTGAGAACGCAGACGTTGTTGCTCCAATTGATACTAAGATTGAGAGAGACTCCGCCAAAAAAGGCCCTTTACGTCCTTTAGCAAGTAAAGTTGCTCCGGTTCCGAAGAAGATCGCTCCCCTCAGTACTTTGCTAGGAGGCTACGGCTACTTCGATATGGGTGAGGATGACATCAAGTCTCGTGGTCAGACCCCAGAGCCGCCTTTTTTGTCAAGAAACGAGAGCAGTTTCTCAATACGGGATATTGAAAGGAAATTAAGGTTGAGCGAGTACTGATCATACTTTCCGCACTTATTTAGAATATATGCAATGAACGCGTCGATTATCTATATACCAAATTCGCCTTGTTTCAAAGCTGCGCGGAGCCCAGCTTTGTTTTTGGAGTTTTTGTTGTAGGTGTTTCCTGTGGGCATGTTCATCATGGTAAGCTCACTTGTGGTAGGCTTGGCTTTAGGCCTTCCGGGCTGAAATTGTTGCCTTGGTGGCTGTGGAGGAAAATAGCCTTGGGGTGGCATATAACCTGCTTGGGGTGGGTATGCTTGAGATTGCCCAGGAGGGGGATAATAAAGTTGAGCTTGAGGCTGATAGTATCTTGGCATTGGCTGTGGTTGCATTGGCTGTGGATGCATTGGTTGTTGTTGCATTGGTTGTTGTTGCATTGGTTGAGGTTGCATTGGTTGAGGTTGCATTGGTTGGTGATAGCCTCCCTGAGGGCCGGGGTAGTATTGAGGCACTGTTTGACCTTGGTAAATTGTCGGCTGACCTCCTTGAGGTTGTGGCTGCGGCACCATTGGTTTTGTTATAGTTGTCTGATTTGGAATAGGGTGCTGTGGATGAGGCGCATGGTGAGCCGGTTGCTCATGGTATTCCGTATTCGGAGCAGAAGCTTGTGGGTAAGCTGGATCGGGATGACCGTACGATTGATGTGCATACGTCTCCGTTGGTGGGGCAATTTGACCATAAGAGGTGGAGCCACCTTGTGATGCTGACTGAGGTAATTCATCGTAACGCACAGGAGACACGTGCGAGGGTGAATTACTTGAATATGCTTTGGAAGTTGGCAAAGCTGAGTTAGCTGAGGGCGATGAGACAGGAGGCGGAAGACGCTGCTCGGAGTGATAGTGCATATCTTGAGGGGAAGGCTGACGATAATCAGGATGTGTATAAGATGAGCTATGGCCACCCGGACTTGTTCTGTTCGGAGGCCTTTGAGTTTCCTTTCGCTGATGCAAAGCTTCGGGATGTGCCATTTCCGGTTGGCGTTGAGGGCTGCTGGAGTATGAGTGGGGTTCATCGCTTCGAGGCGGTGGCATGTTATGCGAGTTGATCACAATGTTGGGTGTCTCGTGCATTTCCACTTTGCGCCTATCGTTTACTTCGCTGATCTTCGGTTGATGTACCAGATCATTGGAGACTGTATGATGATATCCCTGCGATTGCTGAAAAGCATCTCCGTGATTTTCAACTTGCTTAGATTGAGGCAAAATCTGATTTGGAGCATTTGATGAGTCATGCTGGAAAAACTCCTGAGGCAAAGAAGGTGGTGGTGCATCTGGAAATTGTTCCATCATTCTTTGGAGATCCCTTTGCTTAGAATCCCGCTTCTTTTTCTTCTTTTTCCTCCTTTCTGCCTTTGCAAAATCTTGGGCTTCGGCTGCGGGCATTACAGGATCAGCATAACGGTCTTGTTCCTCGGGAGAGCCATTCTCACCACGGCCATATTCTAAAGGCCTGGTGGAGTATGCACTTGCCGGTTTATCTTGACGATAATGTTTCATATCAATTGCTTCCTGTCGAGCTTCTTTTCTGGGTTCATAAGCGGAAGCTTGCTGTACCGAGTGATCAGTTTTAGGCAAGTTGTGGTTTAAAACTTTGTCTGGAGTCTTATTATCGAATGTTCTTGGCTCTTCGCCATTGTGATAGTAGGTAGGGTCAGTCCTGGTATTAGCTGTTGGCTCTGGCCCATAAGAACGCTCAGTTTGGTGGTTCTGCATCTCATAATGATTAGATCGAGAGTTTTCAGGGTAATTAGAAGCATTTGGCGTTTTGGTTGGGCTCGGAGAGATTTGATAGTATTTCTTCAGAATATCAGCGGGAGCGAGATGCTTTTTTGGAGGCAAGGATTGCGTGTCTCCGGGAATAACATAGTTATCATATGGTTCCGATGATTGAAGTTTGTCATTACTTTTGTATGGTGTTTCATAGTTATCATATGGTTCCTGATATCCCATATTAGGTTGCGAGGAAGCTCCGGCATCGAATTGTTGTTCAGTATAGACGTGATATTGCTGGAACTCAGGGATGTCATGCGGCAGCTCACTACTTTCATTGACTGGCGGCCGTGGTAGAAGAGATTTCTTGGTCTCTTTCATGGGTGCTTTGTGTGGCAGTGTCGAATCCATTGGCGGTGGGCGTGGCCTTCTGGTATTGTGAGCTGGATTTATCTCAACCTGCTGCTGAAACTTCTGAGCCAAAGCTGCCTCATTCGCATGAGCCAATGGGTCGCTATAGCCTCTCAGCTCAAACACCGGGCTCGCAATAAAGGAGTGAGGCGAATCGAGAGAGAAGTCGTCTTGACCGAAATCCACAGCCGGCAAGATTTGTGTCTTTGTCTGAGGCAGTGTCTGAACCTGCAAATTGTACAGAGACTTGGAAGGGGGCGCCGGTGGCAGTTCTGTTCGACTCTTGCCATTACCTTGACGCTGTCCAATTTTGATCTTCTTATCGTCAGACGATGGTGGTGGAGGTGCAGGTAGCGGGTGCTCGACATCATATTTTGACAGCGACGCTATGGCTTGCGTTTCTTTAGAATTCTCGTGTTTGCTGTCAGACTGCTTGAAAATTTTTACATATTCACTGGACAGTATAGTGGTCTCTGTTAACACCATCCACTTCTGGAATCCTCTCAAGCCGGCCTCGACAACAATCGAGCGACCAAAAGCAGCCTTGAGCGACAGCGACTGATCAGACCCTAATGACGAAAGCCAAGTCCAGATAAAGAAGTCTTGCAAAGTTACATTGGTAATGGTGACTTCTGAATATTGAGGAATGTTGGGGTCCTCCAAATCACGCGTCAAACTTTCAGACCAACCAGGGTACACACCGTACTCTTGCGAAGCTGAGTCAGCGGTCAATCTTTTGAGAATGCGCCTCGATTCTTCAGTCAAGGTTGAGACTATCTCATCTGTTGACGACTTCTGGAATATATTTCGGAGTATGGTGTAGTTTTCAATGGAGAGAAAAGTGTCTTTTTTCTCAAATGATAAAGACTGTCGTACCTTGCTTATGAGTTCATATGGATCTGGACTCCTTCGAGTAGAGCGAATGTGGACACAAGGGATTGTGATCACTGATTTCAAAGAACTCGAATCGTCGGGAGGTGGGTAAGAATTTGTTATCAAAAGAGATTGAAGAGTGTTGGGTAGATTCAAAGTTTCGGTGCCAGTTTCTGGGAGCATGGCACGAAGGAAGGCTAGAAGCAAATGAAACAAGCCATTGCTTTTTTCTTTCCAAGATTGCAAGCCTTCAAGAAAACTCACTTCTTTGACCATAGTGGCATCGTAAAATGCAGATTGCGTACCCAAGGGAGATCTAAACGCCCAAAGACTAGCCATCTTTGCAATCTTACGACCACTCAAATGGTTATATTGAGAATTGGAGGCTATGCTGATGAGAAGGTCTAAGAAATCGTAAACAATAGATGCATGAGAGGAGGAAGAAAGGCACTTGGGCATGATGGTGAGGAAGGCGTCTTTCGGGTATCCAGCCTCTTTTTCCTTGCGTTTGAACTCTAAATATACGTTCCAGCCAATAATCTCATCGTTGGGTAGGCGGCACCATAGGTACTTGAGGCCACAGATGAGGGTGAATTCATCAAACTCCCATAGGAGAGTCTTCATAGCGATATCTTGGCTTGTGTTGATCATGGTTCCATTTGGAAAGATGCGGGAAAGAAAAAGAGTCAACTTAGCGTCATCCACACGGGATCTAAAAGGAAGGAAAATATGAGGTGTTTTGGTGCCCCTGGCTTTTAATTCGCCGGTGATCAAATGCAATAGCCCCTGGAGCTTCTTCCTCGTGAGCTGATTTCTTGGTATGGCGTTGCCATCGAAATCGGGATGCTTTTCTGGAAGAGGAGGGAGATCAACATCATTGAAGCGGTCCATTTTTCATCGCAGACTAATATAGGCTAAATGTGTTGGTTTAGTTTTGTTGTTTAGCTCAGCCTTAGTGTTGATGTATGTTGTTTCTTTTCGCGTGCTGCGCATTGTACGATGCGTTACAGCTGGAAAAATAATCGTGCAAGATACAGCCCAAAATTAGATGTTTATTACCTACGAGGAAAGATTTATTATATTGGAAGACAACAGCATGAATATGAAAATAATTCACATAGAATCGAAATATTTTGCAATCACGAATGATTTCCCAATAGCAGAGTCAGAAATTTTGTAGATCTGGGCCCAACCTCGAGGACGCGCAACAAATTGACAGAATCCGGAAGGTCCAGGGTGCGCACGCAGGGGACAAAGATCTTAGATGGCATGCAGGACGCGATCATTTAAAACGGTGCTCACTCTCTATCTTGTGTCTTCTCTTCAAAACAACAAGACCAACTTTTTCAAGCAAATCGTAAAACTCAGTCGCAGACATTTTGAATGTCGGGCACACATTGTGTGACATGTTGAGCTTTTTCAAATTGGACTTTTTGCCTTCATTGGCCGAATTGGTTTTTATTGACATTTCTTCGATCAGATTGTATCCCACATTTAAGTAGGACAACCGCCGGTGCGACACGAGGTTGTCCGTAAACACAAGCTCATTTAAGTAGTTGCAGCTCAAGTTAAGCGTTTCGAGGTTGCTCGGATAAAAGACATCGTTTTCAATGAACTTTATTGCGTTGCTTTCAAAACTGAGATGGTGCAAATTTTTTGTTACGCTTTTGTAGGCCTGATTGAATAAAGGCGTATGTCTTGGACTCAAAATTTGTAGCTTATTTTCTCCCAAATTCAACTTTCTTAACACTGGAGGGGGTTCCCACAGCTCTAGCGTTGATATGTGGTTGAAAAAAAGCTCAAGCTCGCTCAAATTGACGAGATCTCTCCAGTTTAAAATCTCGGTTCCATCGAGATCCAAATTGTAACTTGTCAAATCCTCGATATAGTTTTCAGTCAATGACAACGACTTGAGTGATGGAGGAAAGACAAAGTAGGACAACCTTTTCAAACGACACCCAGACAAGTTCAAGACTTCGAGAGTTTTCGGGAATCGAATGCGATACTCCATTGTCACCTTGGGTGCAAATCCTTCATATTGAAGAGAAAGGCTATTCATCAAGTCGAGTTGCTCCAATGATTCTGGAAATTTGTAGTAAGGGTACAAATCTTCATTATGCAGAACATGGAAGGATCGCAACTTATTTTCGGAAAGATTCAAGTATTTGAGACTGCTTGGCAAAGATCGGAGGTGCTCAAGAGTGGTGAATCGGTTCCGATCTAAACGCAAGTCATTCAAATTATGAGGCCATGCTATTTCAGATAACTGCTGGATGGACTGATCATCAATGCAATTTTCATGAATCAAAATCGACCTGAGGTTGATAGGCCAGCTTGCTTCATGAGCGTCAAATGTAAACGAGCTAATTCTGTTGCAAGATAAGTCTATTGTTTCCAAGGTCCGTGGTAAGCGAGATACATTAACGGTATCTAGTTGATTGTAAGTTAACATCAAAGTTTTCAAGTTTTTGGTGAAAGTTAATTGCTCAAGTAGCCTGCTTGTCAATCCTGTTCCGTTCCAATAGAGATTTTCGACAGCCTCTGGGACGTTTATGGTGGTCACGTCTGTTTCCGGATACCATGATATATCTAGATTTCTCAAGTTTGGAGGCAAGCCGATGTGAGACCAGTTTTGAATTTTGTGACCTAAAAAAACCATGTCTTTTAAACTATGGCTTTTGTCGAACGAAGTCGCTAGAGTCTTATAAGACTTGAGTCTCACTTCCGAAATTTGTAGTTTAGTGAGAGTCGGAAATCCTAATAGAAACTCCAATTCCTCATTGGTAGGTTCGTACTTTCCAATATATAGCTCTAATTCGGGCGACCGAAGAAGTTGCGTTCTAAATTGTTTGAGTAAAATCTCCATGGACCGGAAATCCTGATTAGTGATCACTTTGATTCTTTGGGGCACTATGTCCCCGTTCTCAACGAGGAATTCCTCTATCACACCATAACTAGTCAAGTCTATGAGCTCGGCCCTAAGAGGATCCTGGCTGCACGCATGAGGTCTCAGAGAAGGCGAAAGTATGAGATGAACTTCTTGGCTGTAGAACTGGTCGACAATTGCTTGCCGTAGCTGCGGGACCGGGAGCAATGCCTCTGATATTATATCTGCTGGCAAATGTGAAAAGATCTCCATAAGAATTGTCCAAGGGAGATTGGGTAGCCATTGTTGTAAGAAAGCCCCTTCATCCATTGCTTCCGCGTGTGTTGGCTGAGGTGAGTTTCTGGGCCGAATGTAGGATCCTGTAAACAGCCGTATCTATTAGACTTTGGTATTGATTAGAGTTTCAATATACTAAAGCGAAGTTGTTCATGCGCTCTGAGCTTCGTGCATAGAAGCATATCATGCATCATGATTAGTTAGCAGTGGCTCGCACGAGGCCTGTATTCAAACTGGACATCTGAATGGACCTCAACGTAAATTTTTGACTCAAACTAAAATAAATTATATACATGTGACTCTTTATAAGCTTTACTCGCCTAAATGAGACACTGCTATGTCTATAAAATTTCATATGCTGCCAACCTCGTCATCATCATCATGGCTTGGCTAAAGCTGAAATTGCTTGGGATAGGCGCCCTGATTGGAAAGGTTATTTTGCAGCTGCATGTCAGCCATGCTAGCAATAGGCCTCAATCCTTGGTTAGAAGAAGAAGCAGCTAATTTCACGTTCTGAAGATTCGACGTGCTTTGGGCAGATCGTAGATTCTCCTTGTTTGGCATAGTCTGCATGGAGTCAAAGCCATCCTGAGATACACCTTCATTTCGCCTTGGAACGGACATTTCTTGCTCGTATTGAATTCGGTCATCGATACTGTTGTGAATCCCAGCACCACCACTCATTGCGCCGTTCATTGCGCCGTTCATTGCGCCGTTCATACCACCGTTCATGCCACCATGCATATTACCATTTATTGCAGATGCCGATAATTGAGTCATCGCACCAGTATCTCTGTGTTGGTTCCGATTCGAAATGACATCAGTTGTCGCATACATATCTCCCCTCGGTTGACCGTCTATAGGCTTTTGTTGGACACCGCTATTGAGAGTAGTAGGCACAGTGCTGGGTATCGAGGTGTAATTTGTCTCTGAGTTTCCGCTCACTTGAGCCACAAAATCTGACCGAGCGAGAATGTTTTGGAATTGCTGGAAACCGCCAGCGGCATTGGCTAATCCAGGGCAGTCCTTGTGGTTGAGCAAAACTCCGCGCACAGTCATCAATTGCTCACGGAGCTGCGTTACTTGGGCGGAGAGCTCTCTGAACCCCTTGGAGTAGTAGGATAATTCGCTCTCCATTTTGGAAAGGAGCTGTTTTTTTCTCTGTCTGCATTTGGAGGCAGCAACCCTGTTCCGCTCAAGGAATTGTTTCCTTTTCTCCTCTTCATTAACCGGACTATCGGCAGAATTGTGTGCTTCAACCTCCTCCTTCACAGCAGCAGGATTTTTCTCGGAGGAATTCGGTTTTGGAATCTTCGAAGGTCTTTCGTTCTCGCTGACGCTAGAGCGCTTGGAGCTACTCTTCTTTTTCTCCCTCTGTTTGGTTTGCGTTGGGCTTTTACTTGCCTTTGGATTCCCAGAGGCTTCCATGCGAGTTGGAGCGACTTCAGGCTTCACTGCTCCTGAATTAGCTTGAATGGTGTTAGGCATCACATTCGGAAGTCCCTGATGCATTGGGGGCATGTTTGCAGGGAAAGCATGTGCACTTGGTGGAGGAGGTGCTTGATAACTGTTTGAATTTACCGAGTGTCCGGGTGGCGCTTGTAGTTGTGGATCCCCGATATTTGCAGCAGATTGTCCTGCAAGTCCCAAAAGAGTCTGCAACCCAGGTGTCATTTGACCATTGCCTAAAGCATCCGGAATATTGGAGAGCATGAAATTAAAGCCGTTGTGATTAACACCGCCAGGAGTCAAGCCAGTTCGAAGATTGGACTCATTTGGATTTAGCCCTGACACCTTTCTTACCATGGTGTTGAAGGGGTTATGATTTGTGTGGCCATATTGCTCGTTGGGATTGGCATTTCCATTCGTAACATTGAGTAAACTACTCCACATGTTCGAACCGGGTGTGCCAGGACTACCAAGAGGCATTCCAGGCAGAGGATGGATTGGAGGAAGCCGAGGACCGCCTGGAGTGAAGAGTGGTGGCGTCAATCCTGGTAAACGTTCTTTATTGACATTTTGTAAATTCTGTAACTTGAGATTGTGCTTGTTGTTGCTCTCACTTTGTTCAAGGGACTGTGGTACTTCGCCATTTGCTGAAGATTCACTCTGCTTTTCAGGTTGTTTTGCTGTGTATTGCGTCTGGGGTTTAATTTCGATTCCTCCAGAGGACGCGGATGCCGAGGAATGTGCCAACAGCAGGGAGTCAGGGGAGCCTTTGGCTCCTACCGAGCGCAGTAGGGTTCTAGAATCTTCTGCCGAATCTGATATGTTGTATCCTGGCTGATGGGCATCTAAAAGATCCTTTGAGCCAAACGAGCGCTCAAAAAGATTATGCTCTAGATCCAACGGAGTAGATTTCTTTAAAGGTTAGTTTCACGAATTGAGAGGAGAAAGTAGCGATTTTTGTTATATAGATAAGTCATAGCTATGTATAAGCAATCAACATACCTTGGTTGACATGGTTAGGCGGTCAACATATATATGCGGTAAGGGTGCACTAAGGTAACTAATCCGTCATTTATTTTTTTTCCCTCTCCAGTGGTTGCTTACGTCATGTCGCAAATCTGGTATATAGTTGCGATTTTCCACACACCTGCACGTTTGCTACTATTGCGCATCTGACCGTTAAACGATATTTACTTTGCAATCTATGTGTAGTATCTAACACTTTACTACTTATCTGCGGCATCAATCTCTTTTAGAGCTTCCTCCACCAACTTCTCTTGCTCTTTCTCTGCGTTCTTGATTGATGGATCTTTCTTGATTTCCTCCTTCAACTCGTCGTCAACTTTCTTAGCAACCGGTGCTGCCTTAGGCAACTTCTTCTTGTCAATTTTTGCAGCTTCTGGATCTACCTTCTCCTTTGCCTTTGCCATTTCCTCTGATGTGCCGACTGAAGGAGAAAATTCAGCAGAATTCCGCTCATCGCCAACTTCTCTGCTCCATCCGGTTTTGAAAAGTGGTCCCATGTCAAACCTTGGGAATGGGTGCGCCTCTGTGTTGAAGACGTACTCGCTGAGTGGAAGCTTGTCCTCATCATCAAATAACAAGTAAAGGTACTTGAGAGTCTCTGCTAACCAGAAAGATTCCATATTGTTGATAAGCTCGGGCTTCAAAGATGTCACATCTCTCAACGAAACATACGTCATTTTACCGTCCTTTCCTTCAACACGACTGTGCTTCAAGAAACTTTGGAAAACCTCATATCCCCACTTTCTGTATCTTTCGTCTCCAGTGAGCTTGTACAAGTAGTAGAAGGATTCCACTGTTTCTGGTCTTTGCAAATTGTGTCTGTCGAGAGGCTTAATGTAGAAGTCCTTTGACTTAGTTGTGTCCTTGTTGAACACCACAATTTCAGGAGACAAGCCAGTCTCTACTTCCGAGTACATCCTGTAACAGGTGTGTGTCAATTCTTCACCTAATCTGAAGTCAGACTCCTTGTCGCTATCCCAGAAAGGCAGTTTTTTGGCTTCTGCCAAGGTCAATCCATTTGTAGCTCCGACCGCAAGAAGCCCTCCATAAAAGCAAACTAAATGGTCCATTTTTGGAGACAAAGCTCCGCCAATTCCATGTTCGAGCTCTCCGATAAATGTGAGCTTGTTTGGTTCAGACTTCGAAACCAAGTGCTTTTTGACACCCTCGACAGACTCCTTGTACATTTGCCAGTAAATTGGCTCTTCGTTTTTCGTTTGCAAGAATTGTTTAAGCAAGTATTCGTAGTATGAGTCACCTCTTGAGCCCAAACGAATCAATTTGCCTTGAAACTTACCATCATCAGGTTTCACGAAAATCGGAACTAGCCCATCTTTTGCTTTGTTGGCATCCAAAACGCTCATGATTTTCTCTGCGATATTCCAGTAGATCTCTTCACCTGTCAATTTGGCCAAGTAGCGAAACTCTAATTGCAATGTAGCAACTTCGGCAGTCGAAGAAGCACCATTGTCAACGTGATTTTTAACTCCGGCACCAGTAAATAGGTTCACCGAGGAGTAGGGAATGCCCGAAGGGCTTTCGAAGCCACCTTTCAAAGAGTTTGCCAAGTCTGCAGCCTTGTCCAAAAACACGTCATCGTTAGACAAATGGAAAGCGGACAAAAGCCCACCCATCATCCTAATTGTTGTCTCAAAAACATTCACGTTGTAGTCGAAATTGTAGTCAAGATCATTTTTGACCCAATTCTTGGCTCTTGCAAATTCTTCCTTGCAATCCATCAACAAAAGCGTGTCCAATGAGTCGACGATCATCCACCCCAAAGGCTTCGGGCCCATATTTTCGCCCTTGCCAGTAATGGGATGAAAAACGTCTTTGCCCCATGCATTCGCTTCATAGGAGTGCCAAGACTCGAGGAACACATCCTTTACCTCCTGCTTAGCGTCGGCCCAGGATACAGTTTGAGAGGAATTGATGGATGGGAGCTTCAGCAAGAAACTTCCCAGGTAGGCATACAAGAGATACAACACCAACGATGATAAGGCGGCTCTCACAAACATGATTCTTTTGGAGACGCGAGAACCTCTGACGGGAGTGAAGGTGGATGATTTGGAAGCGTTGGGTTTATCTTTATATAGCGGTAAAGTCTGACTTTTCGCAGGTCGGATTGTGGGGATGAAATTGCTCTTGTTTGAAGAAAAGGTACTCATAAGATCACTAGATGAGAAGAGTATCCATACAGAAGAACGAAATGCACTAAAGGCTTAGGGTTTGTGTGAACACGTGAGAGAGGCCAGGCCCGCCTCCGCAGCGCGCACTGCACCTAGCATTACGAATAGCGTGGAGTATCTTGCCAGGCCCTCGATCCAAGATTAAATCAAGATCCGAAGATTTTTTAAGGAATACAATGTAGTCATGCTTATTGTAGCTCGTCCGGCTGTACATCCAAGTATTAATTTTGTTTCTACAGTTGCGTGAAGCTTGCTATGAAAGATACTATTTACACCTCTCACCGGTTCATCAAGCCGCGCGAGACGGTATCTTGCGCCTATATTGGAAGCGTTTCCTGTAGTATCATACAGACGTGGGTTTTGGCAGATACAGATTGATTCTGGTCACTCGATGTATAAGAGTTTGTGAAGTAACTCGAGTAGTTAACTTCAAGTTGCACCTTCAGGCATTTAGTACTAATTGCACCTTTAGGCATGTAATACTAATTGCCAGCCGCTTATTGAGACTACCAAGTGGCATTGCCAATACAGCTATTAAAGCGAAGCATCAAATAAAAACCCAATCAATGAATCATCAAGTCACTAGGTACCATTAATCCAAATCACCAGATCACCGAATGAGGAAACAACAAATAACAATTTACAGTGACTCGTCAAAGAACCAGCAATGAGTTATAGATGGTATCCATTTAACACCGGCAGTATGCAATGATGCACCGACGGTATGATCAAGGTAGCACACCAAAACGTAGCATCTTCAAATGTCTCCAAAACCCAACAGCTAACTAGGAACTTCCCAAAAGATTAAAAATTCATTTCCTCCTGACTTGTAGTTTCAGCTCAAAACAATCGAAGTCTACAGGGTCTCTCTGCAGCCCCATTGTTGCGGCGCGGCTACATCTGCGACATGCAGAGCCCATGCGAATATCACAAGAAACAAGTGCCGAGCCGAAAAAACTCCATCTCCGGTACGATCTTAACACAGAACACAGAAAATGAATCCTTCTGCCAGCCCTGATGAAAATTTGCAGGAGACTGCGGCCACTCCAGAGTCAGGAAAAACACAAAAACCCCGGAGATCCAAGGCTTGCAAACAATGCCATGCCCTTAAAGTGAGGTGTATACCGGTAACCGAAACAGATCCGACTTCACCCTGTGTCCGCTGCATCAACTCAAATAAAATATGTGAAATAGATAATGTCGAGCCCAGAAAGAAGCGCAAAAAGTTGTCCAAGAAGGGGCAAGATACAGTTGCAGAGCTAAAGGAGCAGATCGCTCTGCTTCAACAGCAACTCCAAGCTATTCATCAAGCTCCCTCCTCTGCAGAATTTCACGCCAATAATTCACCCTTTACTCCTAATCCAGCGTCTCTGGAGGCATCCTCGCCTCCATTTATGACCAAAGTGGACTTGGAAAATGAGTTGAATATTCTCAACGCGGGAACTAAGCTGCTCAAAGATATCTCCGAGGATATCAAGACTTATACTGAAATGAGACACAAGATGCTTCACGACCAGGAAAAGGTTGATGTGGTGTCTCTTGGCATTATTACCAGGGAAGAGGCACAGCAGAGACTCCATAAATATCGAACCATAATCTACCCATCCCATTCATTCGTTGAGATTCCACCGCACGTCTCTGTGGAAGAGCTTGTTCGAGAACAGCCGTTGTTGCTCAATTCTATTATGGCCGTGACCTCTACTGTCTTAGAAGGAGATACAAACTACACGATTTGTCTCACATTAGAGAAGCATGCAATCTCCACCGTTATCTCCGAAATTTTAGTCAGCGGAACCAAATCCGTTGAGCTTGTGAAATGCCTCACGTTGTTGTCTGTGTGGTATAATACTCCAGAACTATTCAAAATGCGGAGGTATCACATTCTCAATAGTGTTGCAGTGACGCTTCTCCATGATCTCGGCATTGTGTCTCGCACCTCATTCAATTATTCTGGCGACACGAAAATGATTGAAAAGTCCGACGAAAAGTATCAAGAGATGGAGTATAGAGTGATGGTCCTCACGCTTTACTTTTGCACAGTCAGTTTCTGTCTCATTTTAAGAAGAGCCATCTTCGTGAAGTGGACCCCATACGTCGAGGAGTGTTGTCAGATCCTCGAAGAGAGTACCAACAGAAATTATCACAATCTCGCGTTGTTCTCCAGGCTAAATCATGAGCTCGAGAGAATCAACCAAATCGTACATTCGCCCGAAAACAATAAGTCTAAAATGCGAATGTCCAATTACACATACTCAGAGCTCACGACAAGACTTTCGATTACTCGCAATCATTTGAGGGATGACGATCATCTTCTTTTGGCATATTTCCACTCTGTTGAGGCCTATTTGAACCAGCCTTCTCTTGAGGACCTTCAAATTAAGTCTAACGGCCTAAATTGCTCGCAAGATTTTCCCTTCAAAACCCTCAACGCAATTTCTCGATGCACCACATCTTGTCTCGACTCACTTTTGGAGTTCAACAAGCTTACTTTGGAAGAAGTGGCAGCTTTGCCCTTGTTTCATTTCTCAAGGATTGTCTACACGGCAGGAATCTTGTTGCGTCTCAGATATTTCATTCTCTCGCTACCATCCACTATTGAAAAAGACCTCGTTCCAAAACATGTCATTGCTCAAGTTCAGCAGCTCAACATGAAAATTCAATCGGTCAGTAATCTTTATCCTGTGAATTTCCTTGTCAAAAAAATGTGGCTTGTTCTCAGGTTGTTCATTCAAACATACGTGACTCAAGTCAGTGATTTAATCTCAAACAATGCAAATGGGTTGAGCAATAACGAGGCGAATGAAATGAGCAGTCTTACGAAATCTCTATTGAAACATCCTCGGGAAGCCTTGACTGCTGCAACCCAGGCACCTCACCTACACCTCGAACTTTTGTCATTTGCAGCAAGTGCTCATGAAAAATCTCAAGTCAAAGAGCAAGAAGCCAATGCAGAGGTTAATGGGGACCATGTGCCGGCCAAGATGCAAGAGGCAGATCCCGCTAAGCAAGTGTCTTACGATGACAACTACGGATCTAATGCACAGTCAATGGAGTTTGCGCAAAAAAATCCGTTTGGAAACTTGCTCAACAGGTATCCTGAAAACTCGCAAGAAGCATCGGCTGGTATCGATGTCTCAAGTAATGTCCGTTCTCAGTCTCCTGTTGTGCCACCACTCAATGGCCAAGAACATCTTTTACCCCCAGATCTGAGCAACGGCGCTAACCCAGACTTTGCGCGGCGTCTCTCTGCTGGTCAATTGATGCAAGATGCGGGAATGGGAGATAAGAATTCCCTCCTCGAGCTTGACGATGAATTCTGGTCGAATTTATTAACTGCCGACTCTGACACATTACACTTTGCTCAAGACAATCCTCATCAAAACGAAAACTTTCTTTATAATGTCTTATAAGGCCAATTATTTGACATTATCAGCTCGACTAATAGGCATAGTTATAGTTTAATTTATTGCTGCAAACAAGCTGTAACATCGTGCGATTCGCTCACGCATATATCATGTCGCGAAGGCTTCCTCACCTGTGCCCATTTTGAGCGAATTTCCACAATTCTCCACACTTCGTTTGAGCGAATGACGAGGGAGCCACCGACACGATTCAGTTTTCTTGATTGTCTCCGTCTCTTGATTGGGGTATTCCTTCTTAACTCTTGCTTGTCATGGTGGTTTACATCGACAAAGACGTGGGGCTACAATGGAAGATGGATTGACCCAAGGTACTTGAAGTATCGCACCATTGGTAGTCCAGTTGATTTCACAATTGACGATTTGAGTCTTTTCAATGGCTCCGAAAAAAGTCTCCCCATATATTTGGCGATCAACGGCAGTGTGTACGATGTCACCTGCTCTAGGGACATTTACGGTCCTAAGGGCGCCTATAGTTTCTTTGCTGGTAAAGACGCTGCACGGGCATTTGTAACAGGATGTTTTTCCAAACCCGATGAATTTACTTATGACTTACGAGGTCTTGACCCTTTGGAAGCCAAAGAGGATATTGACGCGTGGCAGAAATACTTTTCGAATCACAAAAGGTATTGGCATGTTGGGAGTGTGTCACATGATCCCATCTCAGGAGAACCACCAGGGCCATGTGTGCATCAAAAATACCCACACTGATTTACCAGTTCTTGTAACTTCTTAAGTATAGTTGTGGTGTCATTTAAACTTAAATACACTAAACTACTCCTTCGCATGCATCCAAACCCTCTTTGATCGTACGAAGCAATGCATCCTTGTCCTCGAGCCCTATACTTATTCTAATCAAACTTTCTTCGACACCCCACTCTCCAACTTCCTTCCTTTCTTGATAGTGTGCCAAGATAGTGTAGGGGCAAGCTAAGGTAAAGTTTGTACCCAATGAAGGACCTTTATGCAAGTTGAACTTATCGAAGCATATTTCAGCGTGTTTGGGGTTGTGGAACAAAAATGATATCAAGCCACCGTATCCGCCATTGACCGTTTTGATTGCATCATAATATTCCTTGGATTCAGAAATTGAAGGATAAAACACTTTAGAAATTAGTGGACTGTTCTGTAGAAGATTGACCACTTCAAGCGATGTCACATTCACTTTGTGAGAGCGCTCTTCGAAATCTCTGGAGTTTCGTTCCATATAAAGTGCATCCTCCGCCCAATAGTTATCTTCATAGTTGGTCAGAAAGTACTCCTTGAGAGTTTTGTATAGTGGCATTGTGGAGTTCAAAATCAAAGATCCTCCCATCACATTGGAGTCTCCCGAAAATATCTTCGTCAATGAAGAAACGACAATATCTGCGTAAGGGAAAACCGAAATGTTAAGAAAGTTTCCGACTGTCTCATCGATCACAACTGGGAACTTGAATCTGTTCGCCAAATCCCTCACTCGTTTCAAGTTAGGCGTTGTCAATAACGGGTTTGAGGGGCATTCACAAAAGAAACCAATAATTTCAAGCTCTCCGGATTCTAGGCCCTTTTCTAATTGGTCGAGTGATGCTTCGTCACCGTGTCCTAGAAAAATACAACCTTCGCCGAATTTTCTTAGTATGTTCAAAGTATCAACGTAAGGAAAACCAAAACAAACGGATTTTCGAGGCTTTTCTGCCGTGGCCATAATAGCCTGATGTGAATTGAATATAGCGGACATTCCCGTGGGATACAAGTAGACGTCATTCTCAGATATGTTCTCTCCTCTTTTCACGCTCTCGTCCACTATAACAGAATCAATTGCTTGCTCTGCCTTACCACTGATTCTTCTTTTCAAAGCTATTTTTGCTTGACTAGAAAATTGAAGATTCAAAACCCTTCCAAATTTCTCCTCGATAAATGTATTGAACTCACGGTCAGCAACCTCGTTCTGAGAAGCCAGATTTGTACGTATGGACGCCGTTATGGAAGGGGACTTTTTTCTGATGCTTTGTGCCTGGATCTCTTGTCTTGTTCTATTGCGATGTCTCAAAGAATGTTTATCACTTTCAAAAAGTTCTTTTAAAGCATACTCTGCAGCTCTTGAGGATATACCCTCCCCTGAATGTTGCCAGAACTGTTTAGCCAATGGGAAATCCAGCTCCTGCATAATCACACAAGCAATTGTGCAATCTGTGGCAGAACTGTTTTCGAATTCAGTAGGTTTCGATACGGCCAACTGCAAAAGCCTGCGTGTTGCTCGAGGATTGTCGCTTTTGGCTCTTATGAATTCCCGGCAGAGTTTAGCTACCTTGTAGGAAACAAAGATCATACATTTTTCACCTGACCTGCCATACTTGTCTTCAATCTTTCCTGCTAATTTTTGGATAATTGAGTGGATGAAAAATCTGGGGTAGCCTGAAGTCATTTTGTCGGCAACCCAGCTTTCACCTTCCTCGTAAGCCACCGTGGCTCTCCATGTTGGCAAAGTTACTGAAACAGCATGAGGAGTATTATGAGGAATCGGGGTTCCGGGAACTTGCGATGGATTTGCTTCCGCCATGCTATGTTTAAAATCTTAAGTCAGGTCAAAATCGTTGATAACTTCGCACCGATAACGCTATGACACATTATACACCACTGGCGCGACTCAGTCATATCATCAATTCAGGTGACATTTCGCAACCCCGCGCAGAGATGTAAAGATGTTATTTTGGTACTTGTTGAAGGCCTCTTTTCCTTTTGAATCTAATTTATTAATATATATATAGCATATGAAGCTTAAAATAATGCATTATTGTTAAATCTTTTTTTTCTTCTAAGACTTGATGCAGCTCACTGATCCCTCTGCGAGCCTTTCAACTTCCTTTGGCTTCTCCTCGACTGCGGGGGTTGGCGCCTTACGGTTGTGTTGCATATGGGACAGCACCAAGTGGCCCGCAGCCAAGGCTGAACATAACGAGAGCTCTGCTGCCAATACTGCGGATGCGATAATGCAAGCGAGGCGACGCGAGTTGTCACCTGGGTTCGTGGCATGAGGTCCACGTACTCCCAACAATTCCAACATAGCACCCTGGGGCTCTAAAATCGTACCTCCGCCAATGGTACCCACTTCAATGGATGGCATAGTAACGGAAATGCGCAAATCACCTTCAGATGTCTTTTCCATGAGCGTGATACAGTTGGATGACTCGACGTTTTGGGCAGGGTCTTGACCACAAGCTAAGTAGATTGCAGTCACCATGTTTGCAGCATGGGCGTTGAAGCCTCCAACTGATCCAGCCATAGCCGAGCCAACTAAGTTTTTGCTGACGTTCAACTTGACTAAAGCGTCAACATCGGATTTTAAGACCTTTGTCACAACATCACTAGGCACAACTGCTTCAGCCACCACGGACTTTCCTCTTCCCTCGATCCAGTTGATGGCAGCAGGCTTCTTGTCTGTACAATAATTACCTGACACTGCAACAGTAACCATGTCCTCCCATCCGCATTTCTCAGCCATATAATGCAACGAGTGTTCAACTCCCTTCGAAATCATGTTCATTCCCATTGCATCTCCGGTAGTAGTTTTGAATCTAATGAAGAGTTGGTGACCAGCAATGGCAGTCTTAATATGTTGTAAGCGGGCAAACCTGGATGTTGAGTTAAAGGCTTTCTTGATGGTTTTTTGACCCTCTTCTGAATCCAACCAAAGTTTACAAGCACCAGCTCTAGCCAAATTAGGGAATTGCACGCAAGGTCCTCTAGTCATTCCGTCTTGAGTGATGATAGTGGTTACACCACCTCCAGCGTTGATAGCCTTACATCCACGCATAGCGGATGCAACTAAACATCCCTCGGTCGTGGCCATTGGAATATGGTAAGGCTTATTGTCGATGTACATAGGTCCGGCGACACCAATTGGTAATGGCATAAAACCAATAACATTTTCACAACAAGCTCCAAACACACGATCATAATCATAATTGGCGAATGGCAAGCTCTCAGAATCAATAATAGGGGCATTGGCAAGCTTTGCGATAGCTTTACGACGCACAACCACGGCTCTCAAATTATCGGCTAATTGCTTTTCCAATGCATACAATGGCAATTTACCAGCAACAACCAATGAAGAGATCTCATCATCGTTCAAGCTGGTGAGCTCACCATTTTGAAATTTTTGGATGCAAGTATCGAGAGATTGAGTCTTCTTGGATGCCGTGAATGTAAGTGTTCCATCGCTTGAGTCCTCTGATGTGGACTCATTGCTGACCACCTTCTGAATTTCTGGCTTTTCTTGTGTTTTCTTCTTTTGGGTCTTCTTTTTCTTTTTCTGAGTTTTAGTCGTGTTTTCAGGTTCAGCTGGAGCTGAAATTTGTTCTGCAATGAGCTTTCTTGTAGCTTGATGTTGGAATCTGTTAGCATTCAAAAAGTATGCATTAGTGGAGATCGAAAGAGCGAATCCGAATAACAAGAACTTGGAGATAAAACTATCTCTGATTGCAGCGGAAATCTTTTCGAACACTGACACTACCCAGTCTTCAGCAATAACCAAAGCATTCAATGGGACATAAAATCTTGGTGCGTAAAGTGTTACCAAGGTACCACGAGACCCAATTGTAATGTACTTAGAGGCTGTTTTCGATAAGAATTGAGCATCTGGAATGAACGAGGTCCCGAAGTCAGATTCGCCGTAAAACCAAGAACTGCCTAACCAGAATCCATGAAGAGCAAAAAATGACAAAATCATTGCGACTTTGAAAGGCAAAGCCATTGCGCTCTTCTCAGTTTGAGCTGAGTTTTCAAGATCAGCGTGACGGTTGGCAACAGTGGACGCAACAAGGGAAGAGATTCCTTCCTCTTCCAAAGCCAATTGCAATTCATTCGATCTTCTT
Organism: Metschnikowia kipukae; assembly: GCA_002370135.1. NCBI lineage: Eukaryota > Fungi > Ascomycota > Pichiomycetes > Serinales > Metschnikowiaceae > Metschnikowia > Metschnikowia kipukae. The sequence goes on from NKZJ01000095.1 coordinate 619,899, forward strand.
GCTCTGCTGATTTCAACCTTGAGTGCTAAAATAGCAGAGTAGAACGTGTAAACAAGCGCAAGATCAAAAGCCAAAATGCAACAGCTTAAGAAGCAGAAATTCCTGAGGCCTTCCATTTCGGAGGAATACAAAGCAGTGACAAGAAGAATGCTAATAACGACAACATAGTCTCTAAGCATACTTAAATTGTGGCTTGCAACAGACTTGGAAACGATCGACTTGACATCCAGTTGACCATGAGAGTTTTTCATGACGGTTTGGGCAATGGACACTTTATGTTTGAAGCCAATAATAGCCGTCAAGAATGGGATTCCCTCAATCATAGAGATCAAAGAAGCACCGTACTTCGTAAGCTTGGATGTGAATGCCATGGCGAAGAGAAATGCAAAGGCAGAGGACACAAGGGTTGCAAAAGAAAGCCAGAAGTTGGATCCACTGCTTTTCATGTCCACGAACACTCTCAAAACTGTGTAAATCATAGCAATGTATGCGACGGTGATGGTGGTCACGTCAAAAGGCTCTGCGCCTTGCACCATGGACTGGATTTTGAGAAGAGCCTGCTTGGCATAACCAAACACACGACGCAATCTGTAGTTGCTTCTGGCCTTCCAGGTAATTCCCTCATGAGATACCTTCTTTACCTCGAATAAGGAAGCCTCCAAATTTTCTGATGGCACAATCAAGAGACGCTCGTTGTTAACTCCCAGAACACTATTTTCAATGGACGGAACTGGTAACGAATGCAAACGTCTGAAGTTCAAAGGGACAATGGAGATTTGAGATGCGTCAGAGTAGCTCAAAGGATCATCAACCTTGGTCCAGCTGTTGTAATTAGAGCGGCCAGGTGGGTGGTAGTAAAAAACTTGGTCTTGCTTCTCAAAAGATTCGGGCATGTACTCATCCATCACTACCAAGTATGCAATTGATGCTAGCAAGCATGTCACTATAGAAAAGTGAATCGGCTTAAGCGCCGCTAGCCTGGCCAACGACGTAGTACCACTCGTAACTTTTGTAAGCATGCTATAGGTGTTTTTGTATCAGATGAACTTTTTTTCAAGGCTTACGTTGTCCAGACGCGCTGCTTAGAATGTACAGATCTGCTATACGAGCAGACGCGAGATGCGAAGAGATGCCTTTGTCACTAGACCAACAAATGTCAATTTGAAAGAAAATGAATTTTTGGCCAACATGCTCTGGTCACTGTGATAATATCGATTTTCGGATTTCCCAGCAATAAATAAATTTGATCAAAGGTTAATTTGTAAAATCAAGCATAATTTCTCGAAATCCTACGAAACTAGCGCGGCATACGGCAAATTGTAACTTCTTGACTTTTATAAACACCATCAATAAATCACATATACAATTAAAAAGAGAAAATTTGAGGATTAGAACACGACAACGAGTTCTCTTCAGAAACAGGGGGCACGGAGGGTTAGGCCCGTTTCTCTTTAAGAGGAAACGACTGATGATATGTTCTAGAAGTCGGCTGATCGCCCAAAATGGAAAGAAAAAAATAAAGTCCACGATATAGGAAAGTACTTAAAATTAGTGAAACAAGTCTGAAACTCTCGGTTAGCGAGTTCATGGTGGAGACGAGAAAATCGACCCATGTTTCTCCTATTTGGGATATTGACGAGGTTACAACTGGACTAGCTGCGAGTACCTGCAGGCTAAAGGTGCCGCGCAGCTCAATACTATTCCCTAATTAGGAAATACGTCTCAATCAGTGCGCCTGTTTTATAACTGATTGGGGTAATAGTCTGAATTGCATCCACGTCGTCCAAGCTTTTGTTCGCTCACATCAACCCCGATTCCCGTAAACAGAAATAATTCCTCTTTTAGAAATCACTTAAAGCAGCATCTCCCAAGCCCCGTTCTCTTATATATTCTAGTCAATTCCCCTTCCCTACTTGCATTTTTCTCATCATTCTTAGTATCTTACTTTGCATCTCTATTCCTCTCACCTCAAGATACCATGAAGACTTCCACAATCACTGCCACCTTCGCTTTGGCTTTGCTCACAAGTGTTCAAGCTGCTCCAGCCAATGTTGCCACCACCGAAACTTCTCTTTCCAAGAGACAAGTTGACGAGATCAACGACTTGATCTCCGCTTTGGACCAACACACTGTCAAAAGAGGCATGGTCGTCGACCCAGTCGAGCTTCAAGCCAGAGAATACGCCATTGTCACCCAGATCTTGGCTGCTATTAACTCTACAGACCTCGCACCAAAGATCATCCAAGGTTTGGTTGACAACAAAACTTTGCAGCCAATCGTGACTAAAGCTGCAATTGCTATCATCAAGAGCGGTCTCATCTCTTTGAAGACCTTGTTGACCGCTTTGAACGACTCTGGTTTGGCTACCAAGGTCATTAAGGACTTGATCAACGACTGTTCGTTCTATCAAGATATTTTCAAGTTGGCTTTGAAGGAGATCGGCAACTTGGTCGAAAAAATCGAGGCAAAACTTTCCGGTGACTCCGTCAGCGTGAGAAGCTTCTTGGAGGAGGACGACTGGGTTCCTACTCCTTCCAAGAGATACGACGACGACGGTATTGTTAACAACTTGTTGGAGTCTTTGGCCAACTCTGGTTTGGCATCTTCTGTTGTCAGAGCATTGATTGTCGACCCACAATTCTTGCTGGTTGGTGCCAGCTTGCTTAAAGAGTTGTTCAACCAAAACCTTATTGACTTCAGTAGTTTGATCTCGGCCCTTGCTGACTCCGGATTGGTTACCTCTTTGTTCCAGGAGTTCTTCAACATTGCAACCTTGAAGACTGTCATCTTCAACGCCTTGGCTGCTGCTTTCAACAGCTGTGGTGGTTCTACTATTTCTGGTACTCCAACTGGTCTTACCACGCAAACATCTACCACCACCACACTTCCAAGCTTTACCGCCACCGGAACATCCGTTCCTTCCGGTACCAGCTGTAAGAAGAGAAGAAAGAGAAGATCTTACAACTACTAAATTGACAATTGGCAATTAGAACAAACTTCTAAAATATGATCAACAACATGCCTTTAATGTTGCATTGCTAAAGAATGAGGAATTGACTTGATCAGCATATACCACTGGGTTTCTCTGTGAGAAACTCTTTTCTACAACCCTGCCGTTACATAATTTTCGCTCCTACAATTGGAACTGACTGCAATTTCTTATTCAATCTTGGGGACTTCCCCACTCTTCTTCAGTTGCATACACAATAAAAATGATATATGACTTTATGTATTGTATTGCCTTGAATGGCTTACCTTAAATGATTGCCTTGAATGGTATTACCTTAAGTGATATTGCCCGAAATGGTAATTGTGCGCCTCGGCAAAATGTCATATCCTTGTACAGTCATGATTTACATTCGAGCTCTAGGAAAAAATAGTTTCCCCGATTCTAAAGTTTCGTTTAGTTGCGAATAGCCCACGAGTCTCCCTGGCAGCTTGAATTCATACTGATTTTAGGAAAACTACCATTGTACTTAGTAGTATAATATGCAAAGGAAATCACCTCTTATGAAGTTCAATTAGTTATGTATGAATTGAAATCTTCCGCCTTTTAAAATCTTTGAAAAGGGCGTGTGGCGTAGTTGGTAGCGCGTCTCCCTTGCAAGGAGAAGGTCATTGGTTCGATTCCGATCTCGTCCATTTCTTTTTTCCTCCCAATTTTTATTATTTCAAGTATCTAGAGAACTTTCGTGTTGCATCACTTTTCTTGCAATTGTCGTTTTAAGTGATAACTTTTGTTACTCCGAGTTAGCTTTGAAGAAAAAGTTTCATTCGCGTACTACAACTCATCTTACGCGTTCGCAATAACAAAATCATAACACACTACCAACGTTGATATGCCTGGGTATGTACCATCAAGCTGTTATTTAACGAAGAAGAATGACAGAAGTTACTAACATCCTAGCGAAATTGTGACGTTGCAAGCAGGTCAGTGTGGAAACCAAGTTTCTCTCCAGTATTGGAATCAACTAGCTTTAGAGCACGGTATCCAAACCGACGGCACGCTCAAAAGCCCGGCCACAGGCATCGAAACAAGCAATAATGAAGGTTTCAATAAGACATTGGGCGGTATACAGACAGACAAAACAGACGTGTTTTTTACTCGCAGCGAGGACAATACCTATACGCCGAGATCTATATTGTTTGACCTTGAGCCGTCAGTAATCGGCAAGTGTCTAGCGCAGCTTCCCATGATAAATGAAAGAAATATTCACTTGAGTGATAATGGAACAGGGGCCGCCAATAATTGGCAGCATGGGCATCTGTACGCATCACAGCACGAAGAAGACCTTATGAACTTGATAGATAGGGAATTGGACAAGTGTGACAACTTCAGCGCTTTCCAACTCTTTCACAGTGTTGCTGGCGGTACTGGGTCTGGTTTGGGTAGTTACCTTCTCGAATTGTTGAGCGACAGGTATGGAAGCAAGAAATTGCTCACCACTTTCCTGGTTTTTCCATCTAATGACAAGACCTCTGATGTTGTTGTTCAGCCATACAATACCGTGTTGACATTAAAGCGTCTTATCGACTTTAGTGACGCAACGTTTGTTTTCGAAAACGATTCATTGAACTCCGTGGAATCTTTACTATTGGCACCAGTTCAGAGCAGCAGGGAACTTCATACGGGCGCTTTCCAAAACGAAAACAAGTTAATTGCATACATTGCAAGTGGGGTGTCAAATCCTCTTCGGTTCCCAAGTTACATGTACAGCTCCTACGAAAGCATCATTTCCACCTTGGTGCCCACTCCAGACCTTAAGTTTCTTTCCTCAGCCATCGCTCCCTTTTCGAATATCCCGGGTACTACTCCCAGAAACAAACAGTCTAGTTTGAAAGAAACCGAGATTGTCATGGAGCTTCTCAGCGACAAGTTCAAAATGAACCATGTGCCAGAATCTCCGAAGTACATCTCTATGCTCAACTACATAGTGGGCGACTCTATTGACCAGCTGGAATTGCGTAAAGCTGCAGTTCGGGCCCAGCAAAGAGTTCTGTTTGTGCCATGGACCTCCCCCTCGATTAATTTCGTGAATGGGCGCCTGCTGTCTCACCTTTGTGCATCGAAGAATGAGCTTAGCGGCTATCAAATTTCCAACAACACATCCATCACGAACCTGTTTTCCAAAATCGTCAGACAGTATGATTTGCTTGCAAAAAGGGCAGCTTACATCAACTTTTACACGGAAACAAACGACAAGGAAGAGAGAGCGCAAGTGCTTGATTCATTCAATGAATGTAAGGAAAGCGTCTTGTCCACAATCGATGAATATAGATCTTGCACTACACTCAGCTATTTGGAAGACGGATTTTTGGACGACGACGATGAAATGATGATATGATTATGCCCCAAAATGTTATGTTGATTTGTCATCATTCTTTTCCATGATGTGGAGATTAGCTTGTTCTTATGCGCGACAAGCACGTATAATACTGTGGATTAGAAGAATGGCACTGCAGGATGACGCGCATATGAGCCTCACTTATCAGCACAGAGTATAAAGTATGCGGGTTACCTGATAAATCAATTGGTTAAACAACATGTCTCATCTTATTTCCAAGAGAGCTAGCTCTCGTTCCAGAACTCACTTCGCCCTTGACCAACTTGAAAATGCCCCAAAGGGCTTCAAGCCACACCCCGCGCCTCTTCGCCTAGACTACGGAACCCCGAACGCGGGGTTCTTTCCAATTAACTCGATCAAGGTAGACGTGAAGGATTTTCCGTTTGAAGAAACTGAAGAATACCCTGAGGCTTTCAGAAAAGAGGCTCAATCTGGTAAAGATGATGCCGTCGTCATCGGGAAGCACTCTGAAGATAAGGGGCTTGTTGATTTGGCCACTGGTTTTCAGTATTCTTTGGTAAATGGACTCGCGCCATTACTCCAATTCACCAAAGATGTCGTGAACAAAACCAACAAACCTAACTATGATGATTGGAACACTATTCTCTCTACTGGGGCAGGTGATGGGTTGAGCAAAGCTATCGACGTTTTCTTAGATGAAGGTGAAGTCGTCCTACTTGAAGAATTCACTTTCACTCCCATTTTACAAAGTGTGCAAAATTCTGGGGCAATTCCCGTTCCAATCAAGTTGGACTTCGGATCTAATCACGTTGATAGTGACGGAATCAACTACGAGTATTTAAAAGATTTACTAGAGAATTGGGACAAACATCACCCAGAGCTCAAGGGAAAAAAACCCAAAGCATTGTACACAATTGCGTCCGGCCAGAATCCAACTGGGCTTACGCAGAGCTTAGAGTTTCGGAGGAAAATTTATGGCTTGGCTCAGACTCATGACTTTGCAATTATTGAAGATGATCCATATGGTTACTTAACTCTTGATCCTTATCAGAAAGGTCAAGAACCACAAGATTGGCAAAGCTTAGGGTTGAACGATTACTTGGAAAAGCATCTTATTCCATCATACATTACTATCGATACGGATGGCAGGGTTCTCCGTGTTGAGACTTTCTCTAAACTATTTGCCCCTGGCTTGAGATTGGGGTTCCTTGTTGGACAGAAGCAAGTGATCGAAGCTATTGAAAAGTACGCCAGCGTTGTTACCCGCTTTCCTTCTGGGCCCTCTCAGCTCTTGTTAAATAACATCATTGAGCAGAAGTTCAAAGGCGTGGATGGCTGGCTTGAATGGATATTGAAACTTCGCAAAGTCTACACGGACCGCAGAAATACTTTGCTCAGAGGCTTGTTTGATCTGAAGGCTTACGAAGAAGGATTGTTCGAAGTTGTTGACCCGAGAGCGGGCATGTTCGTTAGTGTGATCATTAACTTCCCGGAGGGGACGGATGCTTTGAAAAAAATCGAGCTTCTCGAATGGAAGTTTCGTGCTTATGGAGTTGGGGTCGTTACAGGCTACAACATGGCTATCGATAAGGAATTTAGTTTAAGCAGAGGCAATTTCTTCAGATTGACTTATGCCCCTGCAAACACAAGGGAGGCCTTGACTGAGGGCGCAAAGAGATTTACCGACGCGGTTTCCGACTTCTTCAAAGCAGGATTGGAGTTTCTGTCATAGTTTAATTCGAAGTTCCTCGATATAACAGCGTAAAGCCATGGAGTCTTAGTGACGCCACATGTCTAATTAGTGCGGTTGCGTCCAGCCAGATATGAGAGGTCACGTGACGAACGAACAATCCTCGCATGCTAGGGGGCGTAGTAACAGTTTAAACTATTCGACATCCGCCGATCAGAACAGCACAATTGTCAAAGCAAATCATGTCTTTTAATTTCTCTAATCTCACATCAAATTTGAAGTCATTGGGTGACAGAGTCAGCACCGAATTCAACAATGAAGTGTTACCCTTTGCCCAGAGAACTACACGTATTGTCCAAGAGAGAATCGGAAAGGTGAATGTGGAGGAAATCAGTCAATTGCCATCTGAATACACCGAGTTGGCTAAGAAGTGTAACAATGTTGAGAAGTTATACAAGAATATTTTGAAAGTGACGCAAAATTATGAGAGTGAGTCCTATGATTACCCTCTCAACTTACAAGAATCTTTCAACGAGTTTGGCAAGAACATCTCAGATCGGTTCAGCAATCTCTCAAAAGCAACGACACCCGCTGAAGCACAAGCTGCTTTTGTTGCATCCTCAAACGATGAATTCAAGCCTCCCAAGACCATGTATCATGCTCTTGCCAGAGCCACCGATGGCTCTATTTTGACCTCCTCCAACAGTAGCACCCAGGATCCTTTGATCAAAGCTTTGGATTTGTACTCCTCCAATTTGAACAAGATTGCCAATGCAAGATTAGGGCAAGATCAATTGATCAAAACTAAATTCAACACGCCGTTGTCTACCACTTTGAGATCCCTTCTTGCACAAAGTTCGTCGATTCAGAAGAAAGTTGAGGAAAAAAGAATTGACTATGATGTTTCCAGGCAAGCTTTGGCAAACTGTTCAAACCCTTCGAAAGAGCCACAATTGAGGGTAACTATGGAGAATGCAGAGGATGAGTTCGCAAACACTGTGGAAGATGCGCTCTCTGTGATGCAGAATGTCTTGCAACAAGCAAAACCAGTGGAGGAATTGTTAGAGTTGGTCAAAGCTCAATTGGCATACCACAAACTAGCCAGTGAATTATTGGGAGGAATGATTGGCGACTTTGAATCCATTGTTGACGAGAACAACGAAAGCCTGGGAAGTAAGGCTCCCTCTCGTACATCAGAGTCCAATGATTTTGATATTTAGTATTGCCAGCTCATATATGGTTGCTGTAATTTAGTAGCTCAGTGTACAGGGAGTTTATCGTTTTTCTGACTATGTAAAGAGTGCCTTTCTATTGTAATTTCAAAGCTTCCAACCTCGAGTCTGTGGCGGACTGCTCGCTAGCAAAACCAAAAGACTTCTCTAATAATCCAGAGTGAATGGACTTCAAGGCACGTATGGTATCTTTGGCATTGATGACAGCAGATATATTGATCTCGTTGGCACCTTGACTGATCATCTCAATGTTGATCTTCTCGTCAGCCAAGATCTTAAACATATTGCCGGCAATACCTATGAGATTCACCATTTGCTTTCCCACCAAGGACACGATAGTCATGTCTCTGGTGATGTCAACTGTACCCATATTCCTCAATTCTTTGAGCGCATACTTCAAGCTTTTCTCCTGCTCAAGCTGAATTTGTAACGCCATGGATACGTGAACTTCCGAGGTGCTGATCAAGTCCACCACTAGCTTGAACTTGTCCAAAGTAGTGAATAAGTTGGCCAAGAAACCATGCGACAAAGTTTTCTTGTTGGAGTGGACATTGATCACTACCATGTCCTGTTTGGCAGTGATGGCGGTGGCAGACCTCTTTTTGTGGGTTTGGATATAGCTCGAGGACAACGTCTCGTATGCCGCAGGAGGATGGGGAGGCGTATCTTCACCCCGTCTTCCGATGTTATCTGGATAAATAACGGTGCCGTTTCCCTTGGGGTTTTCGACGTTTTTGATGCGGATGGGGATTTTGGCCTTGATGACTTGCTCCATGGTGAAAGGGTGAATGACCTCCGAGCCGTAGTAGGTTAATTCGGCAGCTTCGTCTGGCGTGACACTGTCTAATAGACGAGCGTTGGGAACTTTACGAGGGTCGGCGGTGAAAATACCATCCACCTCTTTCCAGATTTGCAATTCCTCGGCTTGAACACCAACTGCAATCAAAGCAGCGCATAAATCGGTGTAGCCACGGCCAACACCATTGAGGAGACCACCTTGAACAACGCCAAAGTATCCAGTTAACACGGGAATAGTACCTGCATCCACAGCACGAGTTTTCTCGCCAAGCTTGGTGCTCAAAAACTTGTAAAAGCTTTCGTCAAAACCGCGGGAGAAATCATAATCTAATGGGATAATATTGCTGAGGTCAACATACTCAGCTTTCAAGCCACGGTCGTTCATCAAGGCAGCCATGAACAAGCACGACAATTTCTCACCAATGGACATGACGCTATCCAAGGTACGGGGACTGATTTCTCCGATGACTTTGGAGGCATGCAAAAGCTCATGGGCTCTCTCCAATTCTAGCAGAGATTGCTTGATCAAATCCGCCTGGAGCAGCGGATCTTGGATCTTACTCTTAGCATTTTCAGCATGGTCTTCTTCGATAACCTTGAGCAAAGCGGTGAAATCTGCATTCTCAGCTGCCAAATCTGCTGCGCGGAGCAATCGGGAAGTGGTACCTTCACTTTTCGTGTTGGAAGATCTAGCGGAGCACACCACGGCCACAGAGTTGTGCTTGCTAAACTCTTTGACAATATTGTCGACTATGTTCTCTGGGAATTTTCCAACAGAGGTACCACCAAACTTCTGAATAATCCAGCCATCAGAGCGGAGGTGTTTAAGGTCGAGCACTGAGTTGTATGAACTCTTGGGGAGTTCTGGTTGTGGACTGGACATGTTAAGTTGTGAGTCACCTTATCTAAAAAATATGATACTAGAGTTTATCTTATTTTGGATCCTGATTTTTCGTTATTAGCGAATCCTATTGATTATTGGTTAAGAAATCCGTAGCTAAATAGCTTTTCTTGTGGAGAGATGAATGCGGTGAGTATCAAATTAGATATTTTCACTATGACTCAGTTGACTCCGGTCCTGTACCGGCGTGCTGCAGGGCGCGATTACGTAAAGCCAAAGATTGCAATCAACTACACGTCAACATTTCCCTACACACCAAGATAATCGACGCCAAGTTCTTTTAGAAACACAGTTTTACGGTTATTGTGCTTGAGAACCTTATCAATCGGCCACTGAATCTTTTTCCTCCACTGTTTCTCTAATTTATAGTTTCTTCTGTTCTACCTTTTCTATTTGTACGCTTCTCCTCCTCCTACTCTTTTGACGTAAATCACCCCTTTCAACTGATGGGTTCAGTAGAGTAATGTGACCTTATTGTTTAATTAAATTTCGCTTGAAATCAATTACAAACTTAAAATGCAGTTCCTTTCACGCAATAAGACGAATTGTTTCATTTCACGCAATAAGACGAGTTCAATATAATACTACTGCACACCCAGCGCGAGTGGCCTGAGTTTTCGCGGCTCGGTTACATCATCTCATCAAGAACTAGACATGTCGAAAAGACAAGCGGAAGATGCCACCGAAAACAACTCTAAGAAAACATTAAAGTCTTCGTATACAAGAAACGAAATTGCGTCGTTTTTAAACCCCAAAATCTTTGAGCAGTCTTTCCAGGATTCCTTGGAAAGTGACATTGCAAAGAGCTCTCCTTACAAATGGGGAACCGTCACCGAGCTTATAAACGACGCCTTGTTGCGCAACGTTCGAGACGAGGTGCTCAATGAAATTGCTTTCACCAAAAAGGAAACAGATATTTACAAAGTTTACCAATCTGGCGACTTGGCAAACCTCTCCGGTTTAGACTGGGACGACTTGTCCCGGTTGCCCTCGTTGTACAAGCTAAGGGCAGCGATATATTCCGAGCAATTCCGAGACTTCATCTCCAAAGTCACTGGTTGCGGCAAATTGAGTGGTCGAAAGACGGATATGTCTATCAACGCATACACTAAGGGGTGCCATTTATTGACCCACGATGATGTCATTGGCTCCCGGCGGGTCAGCTTCATTCTCTATATGCCGAGCCCAGATGCTGTATGGAAACCGAGTTACGGAGGATCCTTGAGATTGTTTCCAGCCGTGGTTCCCAATGTTCCCAAAACAGATTATGAAACCAAGTTGTCGCCTCAGTTCAACCAAATTGCATTTTTTACCGTCCAGCCGGGGCTTTCTTTCCATGACGTGGAAGAAGTGCGTGTGGACAAACAAAGGCTTTCTATTCAAGGCTGGTTCCATATTCCACAAGAGGGCGAGCCCGGCTTTGTTTTGGGCGAACAGGAGGAGACCGAAAGTCGTAGTACTTTACGCCAGCTTCAGTCCAAAGAGCTTCAGGAGTTTGATTTCCCCAAACCGCTTCGTATTGACTACCCCGCCGAGGAAAGACAAGTTTACGAAAGTTTGTTGTTACCAGAAGAGAAAGCGGTCCGCTGGCTTTCTTCCGAGGATGAACAGTTCCTCAAGGGCTTTCTCAACCCAGTTTACGTTTCACAAGAGGCAGTCTCGCAACTAAGAAACATCTTTCTCGAAGAGTCTGTTGTTGAAGTCAATGATTTCTTGAAAAAGGACTACGCCGACACATTGAAGAATTCACTCCGGAACATGGAGCTCGATCAGAAAGCGCCCGCTTTGGCCGACGACATCGCCTTTCCGTGGAAATGCGCAGTCCCTCCACACAAGCAAAGATACATGTACATCGATGGTAAGGAACACTTCAAGTTAGACCAAGAATCCATCAATATGGTGAACCATGTTGCCCCCCAAGAACACCCGAACTTCGAGCTTTGCAAGAGGATATCGCTGGAGTCAAGCGACAAGATGCTTCTCGAGCTTTGCTCTTTTATGAAGTCCAAGTCGTACAGAAAATGGTTGTCTCTTGTCACTGGCTTAGCGCCAACAAGTGACCAGATTCTTGCAAGAAGATTTCGTCCAGGACAAGACTTCATTCTCGCCACAACTATAGACAAGAACTTGGCAAGGGGCGATGAGCTCAACGCGTTGTTGGAGGGAACTTTGGGAGTAACGCCAACTGCAGCTACAGAAGCTAATTGGGAATCTGGAGAGAGCGGAGGCTACGAGCTCTGCATGACTATGGACGATGGATCCGGCGACGGTGATTTTGAGGACGACGATCCTGCCATTTACAAAGCAAATGATCCTGCTGACGATTCTGTGTTGTTCACTAGCCAGTGCAAGTGGAACAGCCTCAATCTTATGTTGAGAGACCCGAGTGTTCTCAAATTTGTCAAGTATGTGAGCTTTAACGCAAAGGGGTCTAGATGGGACATTAATGGCCAATGGAACGTGAAGAGTCTTGATGAAGACACAGAGCCCTAGGCTACATATAGTCTAAACTTGACACAGTCACTTGAACGCTCGAGATTTCATTTACAGGCACTTAAGGATGCTGTTACAAGAAAGGATGCTGTTACAAGAAAGGATGCTGCTACAAGTCCACATCCTAGCATCCGAGTCTAGCATCATGAATGATAGCTTTAAATCAGAAAACGGCTAGACATCAGCCACCTCATTCGACTGTTCATGCACATACGCATCATTCAATAGCAAAAGTATATAAGGTTCAATAGCAAAAGTATATAAGATTCAATAGCAATAGTATATAAGAGACTAGTCAACAGAATCAGACCGTTTATCTTTGAAGTTTTCTTGTCCGTTATATTTAAGCTTTGTTGCCTTAAAAAGTCAAGAGCCGCCATGTATTCTGCAGCAGACACATCACGTGCAGATAGAGTCCGTAGATCAAACGCATGTCCGGAATGCGCACCCTTTTTTAGCCAAAAATCGCACGCGTGTCCGGGTAAACTCAACAATTTCCAGCATTCCTTTCCCACCTTTGGTGCGAATGTTGCACATGATTCACCAGCTGGAAATATAAATATTCTGGCACAGCATAAAGTTGATACTCCGCACTCCGGCGAACCAGGTTTATATTACAACATGGCTGAACAAACGAACCCCCTTGTGGTGCTTGCAACAGTCGTTGCCATCATTGGCTCTTTTGTGATCTTTTACTTTGTTCAGAAAAACCAGGCTCCAAGAGCCGTCTTGTCTCCTACAGAGTTCAGAAAGTTCCCATTGATCGAAAAGCAAAGAGTCTCCCACAATTCCTGCATCTACAAGTTTGGTTTGCCCAAGTCCACGGACAGATTGGGCTTGCCAATTGGCCAGCACATTGCAATCTCGGCCATCATTGATGGTAAGGAGGTGGTGCGTTCTTACACTCCAATCTCCAACGACGACCAATTGGGCTCATTTGATTTGTTGATCAAAACCTACGACAACGGAAACATCTCCAAATATGTGGAGTCTAAGAAATTGGGCGAGACTATTGATGTCAGAGGCCCTAAGGGTTTCTTCCACTACACTCCAAACATGCACAAGAAGTTGGGAATGGTTGCTGGTGGTACTGGAATTGCTCCTATGTACCAAGTGCTCACTGGTATTTTGGACGATCCTAAGGACAAGACCCAGGTTCATTTGTTGTATGCCAATGTTTCCGATAACGACATTTTGTTGAGAGCCGAGCTTGAGGACTTGGAGGCAAAGCACCCCAATCAGCTCTTTATCCACTACGTTTTGAACAATGCTCCTGAAAACTGGAAGGGATCTGTTGGGTTCATCACTCCAGAAATTATGGATGAGCATTTGCCAAAGCATCACGAAGACACCAGTTTGTTGATCTGTGGCCCTCCACCCATGGTGTCTGCCATTAAGAAAGCGGCTGTGGGCTTGGGTTACCCTAAGGCCAAGCCTGTCAGTAAGTTGGGTGACCAAGTCTTTGTTTTTTAAGTCAAATGATCCAACTCCTGTAACATTAATACATGTACATTATACATGCCCATTAATACACGTTCATTAATACATGCCCATTACATGCCCATTACATGCCCATAGAGCACGTGACTGTCTCGTTTAGATAATGTACATTTGCCTCTGCGCGCTTGCGTCATGTCCGGGCCGCGCAGTACCCCTTTATAATCACTGTACTTGTTAGCTAATCACTACCAATAACTGCACTTTATAAAATAAATTTTACAAATTAAACTTCGTTTTTTACAAAGACTCAAGTGCTTCATTTATCAGCCGAGTTACCACAAGACACACTTACAAGATGCTATCACGGCCTTTATTGTTGCTTCTCTACGTGCTACTCGGCGTCACACGGGCTTCGGTTACTCCCTTGGGACAAAACTACATATCGGACGCTCTTGAAGACGATTACACAGACATCCAAAATGTTCTTCAGCCATCTGTGGACTCTAAGAAGTACAGGCCCATATTAAGGAAGCCTAAGCAAAGCGAGCGGACATTGCTGGAGGGAGAAGTTCCTCAGTACGTTCTAGATTTTGCACCTCTTGTTCATCTTTACTCCGAGGAAAGATACTTTCCATATGATATCAAAAAGTTTGTGGAGCATTTCAAAATCACCTACAAAAATGGCTCTGTTCTTGAGGGTACGGAGGATGGTAAGCTCAATATAACCATGCTCGAACATTTGCCCAGGCACTCTTATCTCTACATGACAGCAAATGAAGACTTTGACGCAGACCCCGATTGGATCACTGGAGTCAAAAACAAACCCTCTCTACGTAATGGCGAGATCAAAGATGCCCCTGCCACCTTGATCGTCGTCGACAAAGGCAACGGTTGGGTCGACGCGTTTTGGTTCTATTTCTATTCTTTCAACCTTGGGCCCTTTGTCATGGGCTCTGGGCCATACGGTAATCACGTGGGAGACTGGGAACATTCTTTGGTTCGTTTCTACAATGGCGAGCCCGTAATTGTGTGGATGTCAGCACATGGTGGAGGTGGCGCATATTACTACAATAATCTCGAGAAGTACGAGTTGGACACAAATCACCCGATCATTTTTTCGGCAAGAGGCACTCATGCCAATTATGTCTCTGTCGGAACGCACCCACATGACTTGCCGTACGAGATTTTAGCGGATTTCACCGATCGCGGTCCCTTGTGGAACCCTACCAAAAACTACTTGGCTTACACTTACGATGGAGCGTCTGTCTATCCAGCGAAAACAAACGCCAATCCCAAGCATGTGGGTAGAGAGGCTGAATATGGAAATTGGCTATATTTCTCGGGCCATTGGGGTGATCAGCAATTAAAAAGCTCAGATCCCCGCCAGAAACATTCTTTCATTGGTGGCTACAAGTACATCGATGGACCCCGCGGCCCACTCAAGAAAAACTTGTTGCGGATTATTCCGTGTGAACGCCACAAGTGGTGGAACTTCTGGAACGGATGCAACGTCAGGTACAATATCAAGTGGGGCATGGGTGTTGAATCAGAAGGTTACAATTGCGGTACGTTTATCATGAGCATAAGACCTTTTTGGTTGCAAAAATTATTGCAGAAAATTACTTGGGGCGGCTGGTTCTGCTATGTTGTGGATTTAATCTACGGCTGAATTTATATTCATTTAAACTCTTCACTTCAGGCTCTCTCGATTCAGGTGTTGCGAAACTTATGCACCTCTCAAAGTGACTTATCTGCACGTGATGTGACGCATTCAGTGACTAAGCTAGCGGCTTTTTGGTAATTGGGACTATAAAGTTTTATTTATCTAATAATTTTACTACAATAATGGATGTAAAACCCTTTTGCTCACCTTCTCTGGCAAAAACTTTTTTTGTTCGTGTCTGAAGACTTGAGCCTGAAGAAAAACGTTATAGGTGCGTCATCAGCTTGCAAGAAATTTGTGAGCTGTATTTCGCATTGCATTAATCTGCTTTCTCATACTTCGTGTAACTCAGGTTCTTACAAAGTCACTATGTCAGACTTTGAAAAATTCTCGGAAACCATACCCGAGGCCTCTCAGGAATGCCTGACGTCGGAATTTCTGAGATGGCAAAACTTCAAAGACTCGTTCAAGAGAGTAAATGTTGAGGAGGATGAGGTATCATACACCGACATGAGTGACATAGAAAAAGCTAACTTGCTCACTTCTAAGTCGCCGTTGAAAAGAAAGCTCAAGTCACGAAACATCTCCATGATTGCTATTGGTTCATCTATTGGAAGTGCCCTTTTCGTGGGTTCGGGCTCAGCTTTGAGTACGGGAGGTCCTGGAGGAATTTTGATCACATGGACCGTTACCGGTCTTGCCATTTTCACTACCATGCAGAGTCTAGGCGAACTCTCTGTCACATTTCCTGTTAGTGGAGGTTTCAATCTTTACGCGGGGAGATTTATTGACCCTTCCCTTGCATTCTCCGTCGCCTGGAACTACTTTATCCAATTTCTTGTTTTACTTCCCTTGGAGCTAGTCAGCAGCTCCATCACAATGCAGTATTGGAATTCATCTATAAATGCCGATGTGTGGGTACTCATTTTCTACGTGGTTGTGTGCTCTATCAACATGTTTGGCGTCAAAGCATATGGTGAGACCGAGTTTGTTTTCTCAGCCATCAAAGTTGTTGCTGTCATTGGATTCATCATAGTTTCCATTGTATTGGCTGCCGGAGGGGGACCATCTGGCCATAGTCATGGAGCAGAGTACTGGTATGATCCGGGATCCTTTGCGCATGACTTTAAAGGTGTGGTGTCTGTGTTTGTTACGGCAGCATTTGCATACGCTGGAGTGGAAATGGTTGGTCTTGCAGCAGCAGAGTCAGAGAATCCCAGACATTCTTTGCCAAAAGCGATCAAACAAGTCTTTTGGAGAATTCTCATGTTTTACTTGGTATCCTTGACCTTGATTTGTTTCTTGGTGCCTTACAACTCCCCAAGGTTGTTAGGTGCATCCTCAGTTGATGTTACTGCCTCGCCTTTTGTGATTGCAATTGAGCAAGGTGGCATTAAAGGCTTACCGCATGTGATGAACGCTGTGATTTTGATCTCAATCATATCTGTTGCGTCGACTTCCGTTTACGCTTCGTCCAGAACCTTGACTTCATTGGCTGAGCAGGGCTTGGCCCCCAAGATCTGCGCTTACGTTGATAGAGAAGGAAGACCTTTGGTTGCAATCGGAATATCCAATGTTTTCGCTTTGCTCGCATTCATTGCAGCCAGCGGAAAAGAATCTGATGTGTTCAGCTGGCTCATGAGTATCTCGGCTTTAAGCTCTATTGCACTGTGGATTTCCATTAACTGGGCCCATATTAGGTTCAGAAGAGCTCTCAAGGCCCAGGGAAGAGGGACTGACGAGTTGACATTTGTTGCGCAAACTGGTGTTGCTGGGTCATACTTTGGTGGTCTTATTTTCTGTTTGGTCTTGGTTGCTCAATTCTGGATTGCACTTTTCCCAATCGGCGAAGAGCCCAACGCCTACAACTTTTTCCTTTCATACTTGGGAGGCGTCATCCTAGTTGTCTTCTACTTCGGCCACAAGATTTGGAAGAAGAACTGGATTTTCCAGATCCCTGCAGCCGAAATAGATATAGACACAGGAAGAAGGGAAGCAGACCTTGATTTGCTCAAAGAACAGCTTCGCCAGGAAAGAGCAATATTCTCTCGCAAGCCTTGGTACTACAGGTTCTACCACCTATGGTGTTGATCATGGGTACCATCAGAACCACGGAAATACTTATCTCAGTCATTATAGAGAATTTTGGACTTATGCCACGGCTAGATTAAATAGAAAACGAATGTACTATTCCATGCAGAAATGCCTTTGCGCACATCATGTTTATACGCACGCTTAATACATGAGACTGCAACAAATAACAGTGAGCATTTCCTAGTCACAATATATGTCCACTTCAAACGGTAAAAGAGGTTCTGCAATTGGCGATGTTTTCAAATCTTTGACGCAGTCTTTGAAGCCCGCTTCGGGAAGGGTCCCTGTCGTGGTCAATGCCAAAGTTGTTGGCGGAGGGTCAGATATGCAGAAACTCCTCCAACAACTACGAAGTGGCTCTTTGTCCGCTAGAGTTGCGGCAGCATCTGAAGTATCTCAATCCTTGAATAAGTTTTCCATTTCCTCCGTTCCTGAAGTCTGGTATTTAGTCAGAGATCTATGTGATAGCAGACAATCAAGTTCAGTTCGGGTAGTGGCACTAAAGGTGTTCGTGCAATGCATACAGCGTGATGAGAACAGTGTTGGTAGCAGACTAATGTATTACAAAGACATTCTCAGATACTGCAACTTGAGTGATGACAAATTGGATCCCGAGTTTTCATTCTTCCTAGATGCGCTAATCATGTTGTCTAATGATGGGAAAGAGATTTTGGAACTTTGCATTTATAATCAGGAGAAAAACTGGTTTGAGTTCACTTCTCTGGTTTTCAAGATCTTGAGCTATCGTTTCCAAGATGATGCCGGTAAGGCTCACGCCACAGCCCCCGAATATTATGATGTTTTCATTCGTGTCAACCGGTACTTGAAAGATTGTTTCAAATACAACTTCTCCTTACTAGAGGACCAGTTTGTATCTTTAATATTGGACAGGCTTTATGCAATTTCTCTTTCGACGGATGATACCCTGATATTAGAGTCAATTGGAGAGCTCGTCGAAACAGTTTCCGTATTTGGCTTTATACCTAGGGCATCGTATGTGCCCACTATCCAGCTTCTCTGCTGGTATGCATCTGTGTCTCCAGAATTGCACGATCTAGCATGGAAGGCCATTTCCAGATTGTACGACGTGTCTCCATTCGATACTCTAGACGGAATGATCTCAATTCTACGGGATCCTAAGTTACAAAGGTTTCAGGGCAAAAATTTTGACCACTTCGAGCTCAAGGGGAACTCATCGTACAGGATTCTCCTAACGGCATTGGGTGCTTTGGCAATGCTTGAGCTATGCTTGCTCATTCCCCCTCAAGGCTCTCTCACTTTCGCCAGTTTGTCTAATGAATCTTTATATCGTGGCTTCACTGAATGTGTCTCGCTTGATATAATGCTTATTAATAGCGGTATACTTCGAATTTTCGATCATTTGCTTTCTGGACCCCAAGTTAGCAGCAGTGGTGTAAAAACATTTCTGCGAATTTTTCCCTTTGAAGTCTGGTACTCTCCGTCTAGTACCATTTTCAGTCTTCTTTCAAGTTTGAGACTCAATACTGACCAAGATAAAAGCTACTGGTCATCCATTTGCACATCGCTCCATGATCGCTTCAATTCTCTCGAGCTATTTGCTCCAGAAGAACGCATAATACAGCTATATCTCTTACATCCACATCAATTGGAGGAGCCCATTATTATGAGCATACTCTCCTATTACAAAAAGGAGCGTTTGTGTACTAATTTGAATACCCTGAGTGACGAATTCTGTGCCACGATTTTGAATGCCTTCTACTTTCCGAAAAATGGCTACAAGTTTTCTCACAATGTAAGAGTCAGTGTACTTCAATTAATTAAAGAGAGCTACGAGGAGTCAGTCATGTTCATGGGAAGTGAAAGGGTATCCATTGACTGTATTCTTCAAGTTTTAAAGTCTTCTTGTTTTGAAGAAGACACATCCGTCGTGGAATATGTTTTTCTGACATTTTTGCTTGATATACTTCTATCATCATCTTTTGTGAAACTAAAGGACTTGCTTTCACTATTTGGTCAGAGACTTGTCGAGAGCTCGGGTGACGATAAAACTCATGCTCAAAACTCCGCTCTTTCTTTGTCAGCATCTTCTGCTCACCTCAGAACAGCTACAGCAAGTAGCTCGAAAGATACACATGTTCTTCTAGAGGGTTCGCATGCCAAGATGCTCAAGGAGTTGTCCAAAACACTTTGCAAAGCGTTCATAATATCCTCAACAATGAATGCGAGTGCAGCTGGACAAATATATGAGTTTTTGATCAAGATTCTACAGTTTACATTGGCCGCAGGCCACCACAGTACAACTTTGATTATTTTGCGAGTCTTGACTCGCATCCGTTCAACAAATACTGGGCAAATTTACTTCACCGAGCCAACAGACATGGAAGGATTGGCCACTAGCTTGCAAAGAAATAAATTGGAAGGATCTTTTGATCCCGATCTTAATCGATGGTGGAGCTACCCTGAAACTATCGACTATCTTCCCATCAACTACTTTAATAAGCCATCAAGAAATTTTTGCACTTTAGACGCAACAGATGGTTACCGATTGGCCAAACCCGAATATGAATTGGACATAGCTTTGTGGTTGGATATTGTCATTAAGATATTAGATGAGTATGTCCATTGGGAGCTCTATTCTTTTCTATGGGCACACTTCTGTTCTCAACTTTCGAATTTGAATTTGTTTTGGCATCTCAAAGATCAAATGACAAAGGTTCAGAGAATTGTGTGTGAACAACTTTCTCTAAACTTTCCAGAACGACTCAAATTTCCAATTCCTCATACAAGCGTGACCAAGTCTGACATGCAAGCTGTGTTCATCCGAAACTTATCCGCTTTAATTGGCTATCATAACCAACTCACTAGGGCTGAAGAGGATTATATTGTAAGCTCACTTCTAGTTGGCTTGGAATCTTGGCAAAAAACTGCGATTCCGTGTATTCACATGCTAACTATTTGTTGCTACGAGATCCCGGAGTCATTGAAAAAGTATCTTAACCCTATTCTAGCGAAGCTCCAGGCAGGAGTCACTGATGTCTACGCAAGGTCACCGACATTGGAGTTTTTGATGGCATTGGCTCATGTCCCAAGCATTACTTCAAATTTCACAATTGATGAGTTCAAACGCGTTTTTGCAATCACCTTTCGGTATATTGAGCATGCTTCTTATCTGATACTCAGAGGTCACAATTTCGAAGATAGTAAGAATACGAGTGGAAAAGAAATCAACGATAAGGTGAGCGCCAAGTCGACTATCCAAGCTCATGGTCTTGATGCTGAAGTTGACAAGAACCCGTCCACTAGGTCCGCGGTGACGCCAATTTTATACCAATACCTATTGACAGTGTCCTACGCTGTAATAGCGAGATGGTTTATCAAGGTTGATCTTAATCATAGGTCCGAGATCAGCTCGTTCATTGTTAGAAACATAATAGCTTGTGGCGGGGCTACAGACATGAGTAATATTGACGATATGACAATCGCTTATTTGGATTTGGTTTCTCGTTTTGCTTACAGTGACATTCCATTGAAAATCGAAACAAAGCCCATTGAACACCCGAACAGATCAAGAAACAGGTGGCTCGTCGGTAACTCCATCGTGGAAATCCTGACCGATGTGTATAATGGGGACTCAAATATAGTTTTGCGGAGGCCCACCAGTTTCTTATCGTTGAGTGTTAATTTTGACTCTGCATCTATGCGCCCTAGCGATGCTGATGGCTCTTTCAAGAAGCCTTTGGTTTTGAGCAGTCACTTGCTCTTACAACTTTTTAAACCATTGGACCAGGGCAAAAACTCTAAGCCTATCACATTGTTAGATGATGCATTCACAGAACGGGCGATAAATTCGTTTGACCGAATTCCTGTCGTAGCGCACCAAAAGGCGGGAATCATTTACATCGGACCTGGCCAGAAAGAGGAGGCGAAAATACTCGCAAACACCGTGGGATCTTCGGACTATCATACGTTCCTCGATGGAATTGGGGATCTCATTAAATTGAGCGCTACGGGGGCTATGTATGTCGGTGGGCTTGATAGAGAAACGGGAACGGATGGAGAATATGCCTATTTTTGGGGTGATGAGTTGACTCAGATCATCTACCACACAACCACTTTGATGCCCAATCTGATGAACGATAAGTATTTCTCCAGCAAAAAAAGGCACATAGGTAACAACTATGTGAATATCTTCTTTGACGAGTCCGGGCTCCCCTTCAATTTCAATGTGATTCGGTCGCAATTCAACTTTTTGGCCATCGTGGTGACTCCTCATACACTCAAGATGGGCAATTGCGATGAACACCAATTCTACAAGGTGAAAACGTACCGCCGGAGCGGAGTTCCTGGCATCTTCTCGACATCACATTTCAAAATCATATCGCTTGAGCAGTTGCCACATCTCGTGAGAAACTTAGTGATCATAGCCAACCGTTTTTCCGACATTTGGCACAACTCGGTGGACGGTAAGTTTGTTACCAATTGGCAGATGAGAGTAGCGCAAATCAAGAAACTAAGAGAAAAGACCATTGAATCTCACAAGCAGATCGATCAAGAAACAAGCAAAAAGGACGTTCGCCTCGAGAGCTCGTCCAAGAAGTTGGCCACGCAATCGTTTTTGGAGCAGCTCCAAGCCAATCCTCTGGATGACATAATATCCAGCCACAACCCATCTGAGATTGACAGCATGAAAGACGACTTGTACTCACAGTTGGAATTTATTTCTTACACTTAGCCGGCTAGTCCGGCTTAAACATTTATTTCTTACGTTTGTTTCCGCAAGACACCCGTATATATAGCTAATCGGTATTACTTATTGCTCAAGTGCCGTAACGATTGCGAAATCTGCACGAGACAGTGCGCACACGCCATAGTTTTCAAGACCAATTACTTGAGAACCTGGCCAAACCCAAATGCAGTGACGATAAATGCCCAAACTGCATCCGCAACTACGGAGTATGGACCGCCAGTGCTTCATTGCTTTGGCCGTGCATTTCACGCAGCGGAAAATTGCTCCGCCATGTTTTTTCCGTAGCAACCCCAAAGATCTCATGGTGCATTGATCTGGGGCGCCGCCGCAAAAACTGCGTAAATTCTCCGTGTTTGCTGCATTTTCCCCGTTTAATCTCCGTTTTTCGCAATAGAACTCGCCTAGTGGCCGTGCGCACTGGACTGTACGAGCACTTTGAGCCATTCTCCGATAAACGCACTTAATATTCGTTCACCGCGCCTGCAAATTGGGTGCCTGGTGCTTCTCTATCTGCGTGAAAAAGAAACGTGCGAGCCGCATTGTATTACAATCTGACTAATGGCGAAGAATTAATCAAAAGTATATCAGCAAAGTCGTGACCCCCTTTACCTCCTCTCCTAGCTCAGCTTTCTATCCCAGGACACACCACAAGCACTATTTCTTACCCATATTTTGAACATTCAACTAATCATTGATTCACGAAATCTGCTTCATCTCACTCTTGAACCTCCAGGAACTCTGATAATTGAACACCTTGACGAGTACTTGTTGTTTTATTTTGACCCCTTTATACTAGCGCTGCCCTTTATATCTACTGTTCACCTTAAATCATGTCCCAGAACTGGCAGCAACTAGCTTCGTTGGCTCTTCTGTCTGTCAACGCCACCTTGGCCAGAGAAGCTGAAGCACTTCAGAATCTTTCCACACAATATCAAGCAGACTCCTCTTCCCAACTAGATCTCTTAGCGTCCATCTCCATAATGTACGATGTCGCCTTGAAAGGCGGAAAGATCGTGTGTTGTGGAATAGGTAAGTCTTACAAAATAGCCACCAAGACCGTCGCAACGCTCAAATCGCTATCCATCAACACAGACGAATTACATCCCTCCGAAGCTTTGCACGGCGATCTTGGTACCCTCCGTGATAACGACTGCTTGATATTTTTTACATCCAGCGGAAACACTCCAGAGTTGATTCTGTTGCTCCCGCATATATCGCCAACCATACCGATTATTCTTCTCACTTGTGCCCAGCAATCGAAGTTATCCCAGCATTCACAAGTCAAGAGCATCTTGTACGCTGAGCTACCCGAGCACTTGAAGGAATCGACTGTGCATGGTATTCCTGCCCCAACCATCTCAGCAACCTTATCTTTGGCCTTGGCTGACTCTGTGGCTTTGGCTCTTGCAGAGATGATTGAAACAGACCAAAACAAAAGAAAGAAGACCTTCTCCATGAAGCACCCTGGCGGGTCCATTGGCTCGGATTTAAGTCACCTCAACGAGAACTTTTCAAGGATGGAGCTCTCATCTCAAGCAATTCCTGTACCATCACGAAATGTTGAAAGCTTTTCCTCTTTGCTTTCTTTGAATCAGGTTTCCAAGGGAATAAGAAAATACTCGCTGACTCAAGCCTCGTCTCTGGGATCCTCTCCAATAGCGTCGGATTCTGAAGAGCTCCCCGAAAGAAAGCCCGACACAATACTCTCTTCAAAGATTTCGAGAAGTGTTCAAGACTCGGTCCTTCAAACCAGTAAAGACGATTTGTTGGCTTGGACGGAATCTGACCTTTTAAAGACTATCGCTGTCTATGACTACGTAGTATGCTCAGACAAGAAGAGGTCGGTCGCCCTTGAGTCCGCTCTGATCAGATCCATGTATCAACGAATGATCAACTCATCGGACTGGAAAGGCATGAATGAAGTTTTAAAGTCATTTCGCCCTGTTGAGATTATATAGATAAGAATGAAGTGACAATATGACGACCGGTTTTCACAAATTTTATCGAATTAATTTATTAAACACTAAATACAAGTTTGAGCTGACAACTTTCACAATACCTTCACGCATCGTCGACTTCTACCAATGCCGTCTCAGCTACGGCTATCATCTTTTCCACAGAAGCCAAGTGCTTGCCATAATTGTTTTTCATGGCAAGCTGTTTCAAGTACTGTCTTAATTTGACAACAAGTTTTTTCTTTTCTGGACTTTTAGGACTGAAGCCTTCAACCAATTTTTGAATCACGTAATTTGCGTACTGATCTTTCATCATCAATGCTAACGGTGAGTCATCGTCAACATATTCCTTCTCGATATCCTCATTACCCAGCATGACCTCGGCGTGAATTCTCCGCCTCTGTTCCAAGGAGCCATGTTTTATACATTTCTCGATCACATTTGAGGCGAATTTGTGCTTTGAAAAGTTGACGATAGAACCGAGTGCGATCTTTAATATTTCTTCTTGATCAGCACTCTCGCCATGTTCCAAGATGTGTTGTATGACGTAGTTGCCATATTGGTCTTGGATAAGATAGAAGATGAAGCGTTTTAATTCTCCTAGAATAAATTGCTGATCTTCAGGACTAGAATGTTCTAATAGTCTCTGAATCACCCTGCAACCATATGGATGAGTCGACAAGTGGTAGATGTGATTCTTCAAGCTCTCGAGAATGAATCCGATGTGCTCAATTGGAATCTTTTCAATGGATTTCTGTACCACGTGATTTCCGTTCTGATCTTTAGCACAAATTAATATGTGGCTTTTTAACTCCTCAACAATGCTGCGCTGACCATCCAAGGAAACATATTCTAGGGCTCTTTGAACCACTCTGCAACCATACATTTGAAGCGAGAGCTCATAAACTTCTCCTGACATGCTTTCCAAGAGTATTTGCTTCTGGGTTGTAGAACCATGTTCGAAATATTTTTGAATGACGTAATTTCCGAAAACATCTGTCATCAATTCAAGAGCAATGTCACGCAATTCATTGAAGGCCGCTTCTTTCTCTTCATCAGAAGCAGTGGGTAATTTTTGCTGAATAAAGCGTGACCCATGTTGATCTTTTGTGAACTCAACAATGTGACCGGAAATATCTTTCAAGTAATAGTCCTTTCCTTTCGCATTAGAGCGCACTTCCTCTAAAAGAGGTGACCGGTAAATGTGATGCCCGGATTTCCCTCCACTCAGTCCTCCTTTTCCATTCTTGAATTTCTTGCCTTGTCCTGACTGCGCATTCGAACGAGCGTTCAGTTGAATATGCGGTTGTGGCATCAGCATTGCGTTTACTCCAGTTGCAGTATCAACCCCTTTCGATGGTGGCGATTGTATCTCAGTATGCGTTTCCTGAGACTCCGTCGTAGCGGGGTGCACCTGAGCCGGTGCATACATCGAGAATGGGACGAAAGGCTGAAACATAAATCCTGCAGGGTTTTGTTGTACTGAGCGATTCATCAAGCCAACCCCAGGTAAAGCTCCTGACTTTGGTGGCAGTTTTGCACCAGAATCTTTGCTACCCTTTTTCTCGTCTTTGACCTCAGGAGTGACGGATTCTTGTGGTGTGGGAGGAGCGGGGTATGGCATCATTCCATACATGCCCGATTCTATAAATGAAGGACTACCCATAATAAAAGGAGGCGGGCTGATTGGTGGGTAAAATGGAGTGCCTTTGGAATAATTGGTCTGAGAAATCGAGCCCATTGGCTGGGGTGGTATAGTTCCACCGTCGAGAAAGTAATTGAAATTATGGTTAGGTGTGAACGATGTAGCAGTAGCCGGGTTCCAGAAGCCGGGATTGTGGTGTTGAGAGTTGTCAAGCAGAGCTTTAGAATTCAGGACTGAATCTTGTGCGCTGGACAACGAGGCCGTCGCCTGGATCGGAGAATTGTTGTTATAATTATCAATTTTTTCACTGATCGATTGGTGTCTTGAATTTCTGGACGAGATGTTTAGATTTTCGTTCATAGAACCGTGAGGTGAAATGTTGAAAGGCTTCACTGACGCAGCATCACTACCAAAACTGGTTCTTCTGCGAGAGTCACTTCCATCTAGGGTAACTGAGCTCAAATTATTAGTGAGCTCAATTTCTCGTGTGGCATCAGCAACCGCAGAAAACTTGTGGAGGAAGCTTTCTTGAGGCGGATGTCTATTAGCTATTCCAGCACTGATCGAAGCTGTCCCTAAAGGGTAATTTTGGGTTGGTTTTGATGGTTTGGGAGTACTCAATGTATGTGGACCACCGGTACTAGCTGCGTAGGAGACATTTGGCAAGCTAGACTTGAAGTCAAAGATGCTTCCCTCGAACTCCCCGCTGTCTCCAAAGGAGAAGTTTCTATCATTTTGGTCACTTGCGTCGTGAAGGGCGCCAAATTGAGATGACATTATGTTTTGAGTCAATGAGCTGGGAAGATGATTATGTACAAGGTATCTTTGGGTTTGTCGTATCTGCACGGAAGTGCTCGACTTGGTTGATGTGGTCCGTCACTAGTAATGACTAAAGTGGTAAGTGATCAGCAGATCGATAAAATAAATTCTGAGGAAGATTTGAGCAATAGAACAATCTTTGGTCACCCGGTTCAGTTCAGTCTCGAAACCAGTGTAATTTTGTTGACACTCAAAATGACAATTGAAACGAGGGTGGCACTATGTTATTTTGAGAAAGGTAACAAAAGTCGATAAGTCTATGTGCAGGATATATATTTGCACGAGTCAAACATTCAGCCTACATTAATTCAATGGCTGTAATTATTCATGCAAGAGTAAATGGTCAGTTTCAAGCACAGACACCTCGAATTTCCAAAGGGGCTTTGGAATAAATCCCTCTAAATTTTTTGCTCAAGTAAGCACTATCTGGATATAAAAGATATCACTAGACGTTATTTTCCTTCACTATTTAAAAAATCTTACTCGCCAAACAACTCTTTATATGCTGTGAGGTTGCCTGAGTGTAATTTTTCCGTGACCTTTTCCCCAAACAAAAAGGGCAATGGCAGTATATTCTGGCAGACCTCTCATTATTCGCACTGGTATCAGAACTGAAATCAAGATAGCGCACATTCCCACCACAATGTCTAAAACCCCAAATCATGACAAATTGCTCAATCTACTATACAAGAAAACGGTTCCAGAGATTAAATCTAAGATTCCCATTGTGAAAAGAGTCTTGTACGAGGTGGATTCGGATCAAAATGCTTCAAAGTCTGTGTTAGATGACTTATTGCAATTTCAATGGGACCAGAAACCACTTCGGGCTGCTATAGATGATGTGAAGCAAACACAGAAAAGACCGCTCACCAACATCTTAAAGTTAAGCTGCAAAAACGCTTATATTTCGAAGTCTGATCTTTACAACGTGTATCCAGTGGTGAGAGATCGTCGCTATCTCCTAAAAAACCCGTTGACAAAGGGCATTGATTTTCATTTTGTCAAGGCTAGAAATCCATTTTCTTTGATGTTTATGGGGTCCTTTTACTTGATCTTTCCGAATTATAATCAAGCATGTGTCTACTATCTAGAAACGAAACGAAAGGTATTAAATGGAATGGAAATGGACCTACAATTTGTGGAGCCATCAGCTAACCACTTGAAAAGAATGGCCTCACCTTTCTTGAATCGCGACAACAGTGTCAAAATTAATACAAATATGAAGACTTGTATTGAAAGTTTCAGGGACCTTCCAATTAAGGAGATTTTTGCACCATCGGTCTCGCAGTCAATGATCATTGACCAACTTATGGAACTAAAGCATGATTTCACACTATACGATGGAATAGACGAGGATCCAATGTATGGTGCTCTAGCTTCGCTATCGAATATTCATCAGCGCTCAAATCTGGTCGTGGTAAGAAATCTTCCTTTTGGTATTACTGGTCCTGCGCTTAATGATTTGTTATGGGACTATGAATTTGCATCTGAAGGGAATCCTAAAGCCTCTATCCACAATTTGATTCTGGATCCAGTCACACAAGTTTCCACGGCCCTCATAAACTTCAAAAACGATACAAATGCTCGTCGTTTCGTTAGAAACCACCATGGTCGAAGGTGGGAAAAGGTCATGTCGAGAAAGGAGAAAGCGCTATATGAGCCTATTCTTTGTGAAACACTCGAGTGAGTTTACCCAAACTAGGGTTCCCTAGTCTGTACAGAAATGCATGTTTATAGAATTGAAGAGTTCCGAAGATATACAGATTTTTAATCAGCATTCCAGTCTATCTTTCTCCAGCTGGTTCTGACAATAGAAAATGTTGGCGAGGCAGTCTCTGAATTCGAAGATGATGCGTTTAGATTTGCGATTGAATCGTTGTTCTTCGCGGCATTGTCTTCTACAATGACGTACTTTTCCCATACTTGCTTTAATTTCCACACCAAGATCATGGTATCGTTGCCAGACCATCCAAGGGTAGCAGTGTCACTGGAGTCATTTGTGCCAAATTCTGTATGGTATTTGCTTGTGTTAACTGAACAATAAGACCAAGTCGATTGGAAATAGCTCAAAATCGGAAGCGGCAACAGAATTTTACTCAAAACGTGATGCTTGTTGGCAGGTGTTTGCTGCAGCTTGCCGTTCGTTGTTTCAAAGGGATTGCTATCAGCAGACTGGGTTGGTGGGCTCAATATAAACACGTGCAACGTGCTTTTGTCCGACATCACAGCCAATTTGCTGTCGTTTGCAGAGAACTTCATGGCAGTGACAATGGCTCGGTCAAATCCCCTTCTGAATTCATGTACTAAAGCCGTAGACTGCGTTGAATGCACCCTTATTATGGTACCTGTATCACTCGCCGATGCAATCAATGTGCCCGCACGATTTAGAGTTAAAAGCCTGATGTTGGACTTGTGTGCCTTGATAATCTTCATATCATTTTTCTCGTGACCCTCTGGCGAGATATCAACTAACTGAATTTGGCCTGCAGCGCGACCGGGAAAGGCTAGTATCTGACCCTTTGACTGATCCTGCGAAGTAGCCTGTTGCGATTTGCTAGCCAACGGGCTTGTAAAATCTGAATTAGGAAACGAGGATGAATGCACGGAAAGATCTGCAACTCCTTCCCTGTTTTCAATTGTTTCATAACACGCAATTTTTTTGGGGGTGGCCGAAAACTCGTAGATCTGTACCTGATTGAGAAGCACGACTATTATCTTGACCCTTGACAAAAGAACATTAAGAATCGAGCTCATGAAATTCATAGTGAGTCCCGGCTTGCGCTTTAAGTCATCCCAAATTAAAAGCTTCGTGATTGGGAATTTGGGATTTACACCTCCTCCGACTAGAGCCAAGTAGTTGGTTCGGTGAAGCATGGAGACAAGGCCAATGCCAGAACCTGATTCAGAGTCTCGAACGGGTTTGAAATGACGGTTAACCCGTAGATCTATGGGGTTCGTGTTGTATACTAAAAAGCCAAACTCATGACCAATAGCAAAACAACCTTGGTCCTGGTTAAATGACACAGAGAGAAAGTTTGTCTCCTGTTTATTGGCCACCGATCTAGAAATCATAGTTCACTGTCAACGAGCATATAAGAGTCAGAATACGTATGGAGCCACGAAGTCTAATATTCCAGAGGGCCACCAATACCAGACTAGTCTCTTTGAATTGAAATGCTAATTGGGGACCCTAAATCAACTCCAAAGTGACGCCAGAAGGACTATGACTATGAGGGGTGAAGTTCGGTACCGAACAGAGTTCTCTGAACTAGCAGCGAGCGGCGTATATCCAAAATCAGATTACTCAGGCAATAAGAGTAATAAAGTTTAACAAAAGAGTGTCAAAAGAGGATTTTATTTTGTTCGTAATGAAGTGGACACCTTGTGTCTTAATAACTGGGAAAGATGATAAGAATACGCGAATGTAGGAACAAGCGCACCAGATTTGGACTAAGTGCAAGATTTATGCATAGTGCCTGGCAGATTCGCGCCATTTTAAACAAAACGGTCTAAACAAGCACACGAAGAAGAATGAAGCATCAATATTTAGCCATTTCGGAGCGTTTGAAAATCTCTTTGTTTGGCGGATCATTAGACAATTGTGAATTTTTCCTGCTGTATATAAAAATATTCAGTCTTTTGTTGTATTTATGAATGACGTCATGACCAAGGCACAATGCAGAATGCACTTGGCTCTTACGAATGCAACTGAAGAATGTGGAATGGCCGTTTAAAATTAGACAGGCACCTTATGCATCGCGGATGCGAGAATTTCCGGATTCACGGCCTCTAAATGCGCTAATCACTCTCTATATCCATAACTTCCTCTTCGCTTGAGATTTCTCCCCGCTTAAGCTGATTAGCCACGCTTTCAACGTCATCCGAATTTTTTCTTCTTTGTAGATCAGCCATATTATTTGCTCGCTTGGAAAGCGGGGTTGCACACTTATTCGCTGCTGAGAAGTATGAAGACGCTTGTTGCTGCTTTTCTGACTCTCTGAGCTTGTACTTTATCAGATTGGTGTGGAATTCCGAAAGCTTGGAGTCCATCTCAGTCAAAAATAACAGCGAGTTCCTGTTTGACTGAAGGGCCCGCTTCAAGAGATCCTGAGCAACTGGATCTGATGGCGTCAACGCAAGCGCGTCATGTAGAACTTGAATTGCCTTGTGCTCATTGTTTAACTTCATGTAAACTAATCCCATTGAGGACAAAATATTGCTGTCATTCTGCGGGCTGAGCTTTAGGGCTTGCTGGAAGCAATCCAATGCTTTGTAAGGGAGATTAGCTCTTCTGAAAACGTGTCCTAAGTTCGAGTGAATCGAGATCCATGTCTTGGAATCCGAGTTCAAATATCTCGCAGCACCCAAAGCTTCCTGAAAGTACGACTCGGCTTTCTTTAGAGAGTTGCGGTGGTAATAAATAACACCCATCTCATTCAAGAGGAGCGGGTCCGTGTTGCATATCTGGTATGATGCCAAGAGATACTCCTCCGCCAAATTCACATTATTCATCTGTAGATGCTGCATTCCGAGGTATAAGTTTGGTAAATGAGTTCCCGGGAACAATCTGGCCGCAAAAGCATAAGCGCTGATTGCCTGCTCGTGCTCACCCTCGAGAGCAAACGTGTGTGCAAATCCAATCCAGCCCTGACCACTATTTGGATTAAGCATGGTGGCTTTGCTGAAAAACTTTCTGGCCTCTATTATTCTATCGATCGAAAGATAGTAGATTCCGATCGCCAGCCAAGTGAGCGGATTGCTAGGATGATTGTCAGCGAGCTGATGGGCCTTTAAAAATAGCTTGTTCCTTCCGCCCAATTCGTACAAACAGCTCAAGTAATTCGGGAGCAAACTAAAGTTGTCGGGATCATTCTCGAGTGCCTTCTCGCAAACTTTGAGGCACTCGTCATAGTTGCATCTGACATACAAGTAGTCAGCCCGGCTTGAAAGCAAGTCGGCATTCTCCGCAAGGCGGTACTCGTCTTTTAAAATGCCCTCGGCTTCCTCAAACTTGGAAATGTTCATATACTTGCTCAACTTCAATGTGTAAAGAAGCTTGATAAGTTCATCGTTATCGTCCGCATCTGCGTAATTGAGCTGATTGATGAATTCCCACTGTTCTCTCGGGGGTAGGAGGTCGTTGCTTATCAACTCATTGAAGGCTTCAAAGCACTTAACATCCACCATGACTGCTTCTTTGTAGGCTTCCTTTGCTTTCTCGTAATTATTTTGATTAGCAAACACAATGCCTCGAAGGTAGCACATTGAAGCCTCGAGCCGTGTTCCCCCGTCAGTATTGCGAACTTTGTAGTTTGATTCCTTAAAAGGGTTGACTTCGCCAAGAATGTCAAGTGCATCGTCCCATCTTTCAAGCTTTATGAGAGAGTATGCAGACAAGTAACGGCAGCTTAAAGAATGTTCGTACTCCGGCTTGCTAGATAAAAGCTTGTGAGCTCGCAAGAAATTCCCTCTGTTGAAGTGCACCTGTGCTAGCCAAAAGGCATCATTTGCGTCGTCGGTTAGAGTAAGGATCTTGTCCCCAATGTATTCTGCCGTATCGTAATGATGCTGCATCAATGCATCGTGTCTCCATAGCCTAAGCTTCTCCGCCCGTGATAAAGGTTCTTCACTGCTTCCCGTGACGGGGTTATTGGAGGGTTTTTCTTCAAAGTTTGAATTGGCGTTTTCCACGTTGTAGAACAGCGACAGCAGAGAGTTGGGTGTGT
The DNA here is from genome assembly GCA_002370135.1 of Metschnikowia kipukae. NCBI lineage: Eukaryota > Fungi > Ascomycota > Pichiomycetes > Serinales > Metschnikowiaceae > Metschnikowia > Metschnikowia kipukae. The sequence goes on from NKZJ01000095.1 coordinate 652,390, forward strand.
CAAACAAGTTGGCACCGTGTGGGTTTGGTGGTGTGATGAACACATCCTGTCTTCTATTTCGAATATGCGGCGATATGAACAAAGTGGAGTTATGCGGCAGAGGTGTGTTGTGATTTTGGACCATTGCAGTAATGCTGATGTTGGTGTTGATCTGGTTTGAGTTGAGTTTAGCTTGATGTCTGGGGTTCTTACTGATTTGAATGCGACATGTTTACATACACCACGCGATTATAATCAGAGTGCTACAACGAAACTATAGCGGCGAAACTCAATAATTCTGATGTGATAAAGAGTTGTTTGGGGTTAGAAATGGTTGGTTTAAATTCATGGAAGTCTTATGCTTTAATGTAGCTTCTAGTCATTTTTTGTGATGCTGCTTGTTTATTAGGCAACAAATAGTTTCGGACGTTCACCTAAAAGCACTGAGTGAATGGTGCAATGCGATTTAGAGAGTATGTGAGAAAAAATGGCAAAAGTGTAAACACTAAACACAACATCCTCTAGTGATTCAATAAAAGTAAGTCAAGTTTAGTGGTGGAAATGTGACAGATTTTAAAATCAATGAATTTAAAATTTTGTTGTGTAGTTATTATTCTACAAAGCGTATGCCATAAGCGGCCTCGTCTGTACAGGTCCTCTGAGATGAGCATCAAAAAGCGCACTTCGCTTCACTATAATTAATCAACCAACATGGTCAAATCAACCGACAAAACGACCCAATTTCGTATATTGGCTGGCTCATATGAACACAACTTACTCTGTCTATCTCTTATTATGAAGGAGAAGATCGAGCCCGTGTTCCAACCAATCTTTCACTTTCAAGCGCATACACGCTCTATTAAATCCATCGACGTCGCCAGAAGATACTTGGTTACGGGCTCCAATGATGAACATATTCGTATTTACGACTTGAAGAAGAGAAAAGAGTTGGGTACTTTGTTGAGCCACCAGGGCACAGTCACCACTTTGAAGTTTTCTCATGAGGCAAGCGATGACGCTCCAGCCTCCGGTTCTCAGAAAAACGGAAGATGGCTTCTCTCTGGATCCGAAGACGGCAAAATTATCATATGGAGAACCAAGGACTGGGAAACTTTCGGCACATTGAAAGGCCATCAAGGCCGGGTCAATGATGTGGACATCCACCCAAGTGGAAGACTCGCAATATCCGTGGGTACCGATAAAACAATTCGTTTGTGGAACATGATGACTGCCAAAAAAGCTGCTGTTTTGAAGATGAAAGGAAGAGATCACTTGGGTCAATCCGGCGAATTAGTCAGATGGGCTCCTGACGGCAAGCACTTTATGGTCGCATTATTAAATCAGTTGTTCATCTATGAACTAGGCGAGGAGGCCAAGTTGATTCGGAAACTAAAGTTCAAGTCCACACTTATGTGTCTCGAGATCATGACAATAGAAGAGAAGGCCTACTTTGCCGTGGGCTTGAATAACGGATCTATCGAGCTCTACGAGACAAATGTTATCACTGAAACTGCCGACGAGGACGCAGCCGCAGAACCAGCATTTGTTTTGCTGGGACACTCCAACAGAATCAAAGGTCTCGCCTTTCTTTGCTCAGAGGATACCCACAACGTTCCCTACCTCGTGTCTGTTTCGTCTGATGGAAAGATTGTGGTCTGGAACATGTCCTCCAGCTCGAGAGATCAGGTTGCAGTCTACGATACAGGAGAGAGATTGAATTGTGTCACTGTTTGTGGTGAGTCCGTGGAGAGTACTGACTCGTTAAAGAGAAGTCACGATTCCGCAGATTATGCCAGCGAGACCGAGTACGAGACCGAAGCCGAGGGAACTGACGTAAGAAAGGCTATGCTTGGAAAGAAGAGAAGCAAGAAGTCTGCGCCTCAAGTCAGTGTCACTTTGGAATAAACAGTTTATTTTAGCATTCAATATATATCTAGCGGAATTACGACAATCTGGCCACGTGATGGTCAAACAACTTCTTGGCTCTCAGCCATACGGGGTCTGTCTGTCTGTTGTTCAATTGTAGGAGGTATGGCATCAAATCCTTAGAGAAGAATTCAGATGCCTCTCTTGGGAGTAAAGATGGCAAATGGTCAATCGAGCAAACGGACAACTTGGGGCCTTCGCTCGTCTCCACTGGAACCGTTGGATCGTTGAAGACCGTAGCAATTGTGTAAACTGGGATTGGGTTGTGTGGGTTGGTTGTGTCAGCAGAAACGTCGACAATAGACCTCAACTTTCTGTCAGCCTTGTTCAATGAAGCAAAGTCGATGAATGGCGGAATTGGAGATGACAAATAGATGCAGTTGATGAATATGTCCGATTGGGCGATCTCCTGGAAGGGTCCACCCTTGGCAGTTTCCTTCATGTCCCACTTCAAGAGGTTCTCCTCTGGAATGCCAACCTTTCTGAAAAGATCAAGGGCTCCAGAGCCACATCTTCCCAAAGCACCAATGACCAAACACTGAGGATACTCGCCAGAGGTCTTCTTCAAAGCAGCAGTCAACTCGCTCTTGACATGGGCAACCAATTCAGTTTCATTAGGGTATGGCGTGACTGCAGGCAAGTTTTCCGAGTCACTGTGTAACTGCTTAAAGGCCCAGTCTAAAACACCAATGGCGGCACCAGCAAAACCAGCGTAGAACCCAAATGCAGCCACTCTTCTGCCTTGATCGTTCTCCAAAAACTCCAAGTCATACAAGGTCCCCTTGCCTGCAGGGAATCTGCCCAAAACGTCCTTCCAACCGGCTTGGTCCTTGTAGCAGTGTGCAAATTGAATGTGCTCATGAACCAATGGAAATGTCTCATTCTCTGGCAATTCCTTCAAGCCGATAATCAATCTGTCGGCAGGTGCCTGCTTCCAAGATCCAGCAGGAACAATCTCGGCTCCAACGTCAGCGTATTCTTGGGCCTTGAAGATGGATTGCTCACTATCTTCCACATAGACCTTGTATCCAGCATCCAATAGCTGCTTGGTGGTGGTTGGTGTCAAGGCGGCTCTAGCCTCCAATGGCTTAGTCTCAGCTCTAAGATGCAAAGTTGTCATTGTATAATTCTTAGTTGTATTGGGTGTTGAAAAATAGTGCAGCGTCGAACACCTTTATACGGTGGTGAGAATCGATTGTCCTGCATACATACGCCGGTGGTGGCATTTCACCGATTGATGTGACTCAGCGACTTGTATGCAGTGAGATAAGAGGCACGATCACGTGCTCATCAATTACTCGCTGATTCTCTACATTCACAGGAGCTGGTCATGACTGCAAGGCGGCCCGCAAGGCATGGCAAAGTGTTATTTACAGGATACAGTATAGGAAATTTTGACGTAGAGGCACATTCTGACGGAATGCCACGCCTGTGACTCAGTGTACTGCATACAGCGCGCCGAAGCCTCTCGCTATTTCGGCAAGAGTCACCTCCGCGATCTCACTTTCTGATGTAGCCGAGCACATACTTCTCGAATATCGGTTTGGCCACATTCCAGTCATTTTCCACAAACGAGTCTCCGTAAACTTTCAAAACTCGTTTGATCAATGCAATTTCTTGCTCGTTGGTGATCATTCCACTCGTCACTGCCTTTTCGTAGAGAAGTTGGGCGAACTCTCTATCGTTGTCGTAGAGATTTGCAATCATAAACGCTTCAGTCAAGTTCCCTGTTGCCGACCGCCCAGTAACCTCATTCACCTTTTTGGAAACCAAGTTTATGTACTCATTGTACATGTCGAGACTTTTTTGGATGGAAAACCGACTATTCGCTAGGATCAACTGGCACAAAGTAGTCACTGAGAGATTCTCGGAGTCCACGAAAGTCTCTGCAATTTTGAGCGAGGTGGCGTCATTCTTACCCACGGCTTGGTAGCAGAATCCTTGAACCAACTTCGTTTGCACAAACTCAAGCCCAAATTTTTCAAAACTCTGGTAGTGGTGGAATTTCTCTAGCGCTAAATTCACATTGTCGATGTCGATCAAGTACGTCTCGATGAGCTGCATTCTCAAAAGTAATGATTCCGCATCCCTTTTGTCTAGATCCAACTTGTGCTCCTCGATATATGCGAGAACAGCGTCCAAAAACGGCCTCTCGTCGTTTTTCTCCAACAGAATCATCAGTCCTGCTTGCTTGAGGGTTCTGGCCAAAGCTTCTTTGCTCAAAGCAGAAGGATCTATGCTGAAAAGAATTTTCGCAACTTCAAACTGGATCTCAGGCTTGCTGGTATCCTCCAATTTCTTCTGGAGCCATTGTACTTGGCCCTTGACGGTGACTTTAGACAATAATGCCAATTTCCCCTCTTCCGATAATATTGAGAAAATGCGATCCAAATGGTCCTCCACGTTTTCGACACTCAGGCAGAGGTTTATCAAAGTAATGGCTTTGTCGATACTTGTCAGCGTTGGAATGAACATTTCGTCTTTCTCCAACTCTCTGACTTCGCTCTTTTCCCCTCGTAATAGTTTTTTCACCACAGGAATAATGATCAGATCTGTTTCCCTGACGCTTTCATCCTTACTGAGGTATTTTTGCCCGTGCTTCTCCAACAAGCTCATCAGACTAAATGCCCTACCGGGATTCGTGTCTATCAAAGCCTTTAGTGCTCCTGGACTCCACGAATGGTGTGCCACATCTTTAACTTTGTAGTACAATGAGAAATCCTGCGGTAAGCCCTGTTCTAGCACTTGATTGATGGCGTCTGGCGAGGCTTCTTTTTGAAGTTTTGCATGCAACTCCTCCAACTCTGTCTCTGAAAACTTTGTACTGTAGAATTTTGGAGATGAAAGGACGCAATTTTTCGGTAAGAAAAAAATCGAGTTGTTGAAGGGTCTTGACCCACGTATACTCATTAAAGAGGACATGTATTCTTACTCAGGTGTGAAGATTAGTTGATATCCTGATCGAGCCGCGCACGTACTACATTTGCACCAATATCCTCTTATACGTATTGGCCTCGTTAAAAGGTTTGATAGAGTTCAACTAAAAAAAACGCGTAATGACAATTACTTAAATTGGTAGCATTCAAGTATCACTAATTGCGCTGACGAGTTCTTCTTCACTATTGGTCTAGGTTAGCCTCCAATTTGGATAAAAGACCCAATGCAGGAAAGTAATTTGTCCACTTGTCGTCCACATCAAGCTTATCGACGTCGTTGAAATCAAAATTTTTGTTGAGATAGTCATTAAAATTAATGGCTTTTTTCTCCTGTTCACACTGGAAACTCCAGCTTGCCTTGAATGCACCTCCCAAAGCACAAGCATTAGGAATTTCCACTTGATAATTGCCTTCGGTGGCTCCCATTATAGACCCCATTTTATGAATGATGCTCTTGTTACGAGATGCACCTCCCACAAAAAAGACCTTCCGAGGCCTAGATGTCAAGGAATCGAAACTTTGCTTCTTTCCGTCCGTCTCTATCTCGCCAAATTTGGAGGACAAATCTTCATATAACTTCTTTAACTCCTGGTTATCTTTTGATTTCTCACTCAGAGCAGAAGAATCCTCGGACCCACGTAACATGGGACCAGCTCTCAATCTGCAACTAATTGTTTGAGACTCCACGATGGAACTCACGTCCTCTTCTGCGTCCCACTCGTCAACACTCTCAACATTACCGTCCGCTGTCAATTTCATTCTCTTAGTTTGCGGGGGTGCATTGGGGATAATCTCCCCGGTATCAAAATAGATCCCAAGCTTATTATCAAACTCGTGAGACTTGTCCAATAATTCATTAAACTTGTCCCAGGTCTCACCTTCCACGCCGTTCTTCTTATTGATCTTGTCACGGACTTTCTCACGAGCCAATGCACCATTGCTGTAACAAAGCATACCCATATATGCATTTTCAATCGTTGGGTGCTTGAAAACGTGATATTGAGAAGAAGGGTTGAAGTTTTCGGTGACTAATAGGACGGTAGTGGAAGTTCCTAAAGATACCAAAACATCATTCTTTTGCAAAGGGAGAGACACGACAGTTGCAAGATTGTCACCGGTGAAAGAGTAGACACGAGCATTCTCAGAGAAACCATACTTTTTGACGAAATAGGGGGAAATTTGGCCCAATCCCTCGTAGGATACAGGTTCGATCTTACCCAATTTCTCCTTGAGCTCTTTGACGCCTTTTTCACTTTCTTCTTTGGACTTTCCATCCAATTTCGGGTGTACACCTGCGGCGACTGCTACTAGCTCGTCGTCGTAGGCGGAGTCCTTTATGCTGTACAAATTCATTCCGCAAGCATCAGCTTCTTCGATAGTCGTGATATTTCCCAAAAGAACAGATGCGACAAAACTTGAAACCAACGATATTCTCTTTGTGGCCTTGTAAACATCAGGGGCAGACCTCACAGCTAACTTCCGGATTTGGAGTCCAGTGAAACGGTAGTGAGCTCTTGAACCGGTTCTATCGGCAAGACCTTCTGGGCCATCAGTGACCAGTTCAAAATCTTTAATTTCCTGACCTGTTGAATGATCTTGCCAATTTGGGGAAGTTTTTGAGGCAAAAGCATCCGAGAGACCGTCCACCAAGGAAGAAGAATTGCCCAAGCTGTTCAAGGCAGACTCGGCAGATTCGGACCAGAATACGGACCCGTGTTGCATTCCAGATCCACACAAGCCCTTGACTTTAGAGAAGGGGAAGTTGTCTTTCTTCATCGAGGCGAAAACATAGTCAATAGCCTCAAGCCACATGTGGACAGGAGACAATATCTCCCCCGAATCATCATTTGTCACCACACCTTTATGTATTTTGTATTTCTCTTTGAACTGAGAATCAAACTCGACTGCGTAAGTGTCCAAAGCCTTTAATTTCTCGTCAATCACAATGATCTTGAGTTGTTGCGTGGACAAATCGAACCCTAAAAACAACGAGTCCGAATTATAAGTCATATTTCACTTTGAGCCACGTGGTTTTGTTTTTCTTGTAAGAACTCCACGCGGGCAAGGTCAAGAAAGAAATCACAAGAATGGAAAGGGCAAAGGTGCCGAGTAAAAAGCGTAAGTCTTGAGAAATAAAACCTACCAATACACTGGCAATAACCGACACGTATAAGAAAAGATTGAGCTTTTGTTGTACGGATTTTTGGCCTTGATAATCGATAGGAAATTCAATAGCCGAATTGATTTGATCACGAAGTGCTTCCATTGGTAATATGGCGGATGCGGAGTAGAATATATAGTAATGTGTGAGGTGTCGCTTCAGCGACTATGCATATACAGTAACACTGCGCGCGTACGTTTCTGAGTAATGTTGCGCTTTCAAGTGCAGGACCGCAAAAAGTTCCGGTACCATGTGGAGAGATTCTCGGCGGATATTAAAGATATGTTCATTTAGTCATTGGCATTACTATGTCATGTATTTACAGCAAAGAAATTCGGTCAATGCCAATATTTCCTTCAGAAGCGGGTGCTCTTGCGTGACTCCAGGTTAGCAAGCAGAATCGCACTTCCTTAGTTCCCGTTCACATAGTATTTCACGTCGTTGCTTAGAATGTTCTCCTCCAAGAAGTCAGCCACCTGGTTGTAGTGGTCTTCTTCAATCACGGACATCATTTTTTCGCTTTGATCTGGTTTTTCGAACAGAAAGCCGTAGTCGTCCTCGGAGAATGCGGGAAGCTCAAAGAATTTGGGGTAACTTTTTCTGTCCAAGAAAGAGTTGTTAGTCGAGACGGTAGTAGATCTAGTAAGCGAAGTCATAAGCAGATTCTCATCAATTTCAGAAACTAGAGGCGAAGTCAGGCGCGATAAAGAAAGCAAGTCGTCGCCAAGATCCTCATCAATATCATTCAACGCTTTCTCCTCTAGCGCCATCTCGGAGGCTAGCGTGCTGTGATCTGGCAGGGTAATAGCTTCACTGTAGACGAATTCGTCGATGAAGTCATTGTCTGACTCTTTGGAAGCGACTATCTCAGACTCTATGGAAGCGACTATCTCGGCTTTGGCCTTTGTTGAGTCTTCCATGTGTGCCTTGAGAGCATGCAGATTGCTGATGTCTAAGTTGACGAAATTGAAAAGCTCCGCCTCGGATTGCTCTTGGTCAGTCTCGTGCTCGAAGGGGGATAAAGCGCTTGTGCTTGAAAGATGATTGAGGTCGGTGATGAGTTCACTCATTGGTCCGCCGCCCATTTCATTGAAGACTCTTTTTCTGGCCGTGGTGGCGGTATCGTACAAGCCTGCATGAAACAGCGGCGATGAACCGGATGCAGAGTCCACTTGAGACTTGAGGCATCTGTAGTCATGTATTAGCAGTAGGAGCTTTGTCTTGAGCCGGTAGTTTTCTTGGTCGGTGGCGTGAATCTGATCTTTGAGTTCACGTGCACAACTCAAGCGGGATGTGGTAATATGGGGGTGTTCGTGGTATGCAGATGGTTTGCTTGGAGAAGCAGTTGTATTTTTGGCTTGGATGAGTTTTTTGGTTTGACTTGTCTGTGGCAATGAGGCTACCTTGAGCGGCTGGCATGCTTGAGCGGATTGGGACACAGTGGGGAGTTTTTTCGCCTGGAAAGAGTTTTGCTGCTCGTTTTTGAAGCCAGTGGGAATAAGCGCCGGCTTGGCCTTTTTCTTGTCTGTATTCGTCTTGTTTTTGCGGGCATTCTTGGGCCTCGGGGGTAGCACCCAGTTTTTGGAGGTTGTGATTGTCAAAATGGGGGAATGATCTTCGGAATACGACATCACTATATTTGCATGTTAGGCTCCTCTGTGACAGGTTGAAACGGTTTTGAGAGATCAGTTGTGATCAAAAGTTTGAGAATGTTGTTGAAAAGTTGAAGTTGGAAAGTTGCTGAACAAGAGTTGGTGATGGTTGTATTTGCTGAACAAGAGTTGCTGATTATTGATTTGCTGAACAAGAGTTGCTGATTATTGTATTTGCTGATTTAGTTGCTGAACTGGCTTGCTGTGCAGTGGAATAGAGATCTCGTGAAAAATCAGATGTGTTTTCGATGAAAGACTGAGGTGTTCCGGCTGAAAATTTCCAAGTCTGACTATATTTGGGATCGGGAAATCGCAAACAAATTCCTCAAGTGGTATGGATGGATGGTGTAGCGTATGCAAGTGAATAAATATATAAATGTGTGGGAGAAAAAGATGGGTGTGAGAAGTTTAGCGTGAAGAATGGGCAGTTAAATTACGAAAGCACGGGCCGCTAATGGACAGCCGTCGCGCCAAATGTCTCAGCATGTACATCTTCGGAAACAAAGGATGAGACTAACACCGGCGGGTGAAATCGGAACCGTTCAGCCGAGAAGCAGGAACGTAGCGAAAAAAATAGCAAAAGTGCTGAGCAAACGAAACAAAAAACGCGCACTCGCTTCAAAGTCCGGACCGACCGGACTCGTGTCTTTAATAGGGGAAGAAGACATGGAGATTTTGGAATGGAGTAATGATATTTTGGCTTGCGATGCTTCTGATGCTAGTGATATATATGATGGTTCATTATGACGTTTGTTTGTGAAAAACCAAGATGGCTACTGTATTTTCATTTAAATAGTCGACATTTGATCAACCGCCTTTTAATTTAGATAGCTTTCAAATTAGATAGCCTTCTGAATTCCAAATGGCAGGATGCATCCGCGCTTAATAACAAACAAGATACCTGGATATCTAAGTGTAGAACATGTGCTGATGTTTAAAGTTGTCGTGGTTCTGCTTTAAAATTCGGCTCTGCAACCTAATCCGCAACATACCGCATCGATTCCGCAACTTACTTTGCAGCACGTATGCCTCATCTGATACACGTCTGAAACACATGAACCACATGAACCACATGACACTAGACACATGAAACATCCTGAAACACTTCATGAAACAAGTGAGGAGGATCTCATAGATATCTTCTCTACATAATCAATCTGTTTTGCAATGTTTGCTTGGGTTGCTTATTGCCACTGATTTGGTGCCCTGCCTCGGCCCACTGCGAAAATATAGGGGCCCAGGGGCTGCAGATTAGTGCAGCGCTAGTATTGCATTCAAGTGTCTTTTTCCCCGTAATTCACGATCTGCTCCTCATTGTATTATAACCTTGACAATACGAAAAGGTAGTTCGTGTGAATAAGTGACTTTTGATGGAGGTAATCCTCGGGTTTTATGCACGCGACGTGCAGCTGCACCGTATACTGCATAACATAGATTGACCGTGCGTCTGATCTAATACCCCCGGATATCCATATTGTATGCAGGCCGTTAACATTGGCCATGTGCACACAAGTCCATACAAACAAAACCAAGTATATGATAAAAAACTAATAGTCTTGCAGAATGTCAGATAACAGAAGTCATCTTGAAACTAGTCTGGGCACTACGCTGGCTCGGCCTGTGGCGATGTTCTCGGCTTCAACCGTGCCTTGAAAAATCACGTGCACTCACTACTTAGGCGCTGCGGAAGTTGCCAGTCATGTGACTAGCTTCTAGTATGATTCAGTATACACTTAAATCTAGTTTTGAATTGGCATCGATGTTGATGGTTTCAACACCTCATCCACATTGCTGGTTCTCCAAAACGAAGTGATCGTCTTGGGCTGGGTCAAGAAAGTGACTCCGGCTTTTCCGTAGAAGTTCAAGTCTCCGAGGAAAGAGCCCTTGTTACCAGTGAACGAAAACATTGGCAAAGGCACTGGGATAGGCACATTAACACCCACTTGTCCACAAGCGATGTTCTTTGTGAATTTCTGTGCAGCAGCTCCAGATTGGGTGAACAAGGAGACTCCATTTCCGTAACGGTTGGAGTTGACCAACTCAATGGCCTCATCAAATGTGTCGACATTGACAACAGCTAAAACAGGTGCAAAAATCTCCTCATCATAGGCTCTCATACCTGGCTTGACGTCGGTCAAAATCGTTGGGCCCAAGAAGTTACCCTTTGTCAAGCGGCCGTCGCTAGCTTTGAAGTCTCTGCCATCGAGCAAAACAGTGGCGCCTGCCTTCTCCGAGTCTGTGATGATTTCCCTGGCTTTGGTCAATGCTTCCGGATTGATCAAGGGACCAACATCAGAGGCGGAGTCAAAGCCCGAGCCGACTTTCAATTGAGAAGCATCGCTTGCAATCTCCTTGATCCAAGACTTGGTTTTCTCCCCGACTGTCACAAGAACAGAAATAGCCATGCAACGCTGGCCAGCAGCTCCAAAAGCGGCACCGTTGAGGGCATTGATGAAATGATTTTTGTCGGCATCTGGCAAGACAATCAAGTGGTTTTTGGCCCCCAAGTTGGCTTGCACCCTCTTGCCGAGAGAAGTACCCTTATCATAAATGTACTTACCAGCCTTGTCTCCTCCAACAAAGGTAATTGCTTTGATCCGGGGATCCTCGATGATCTTGTTGACAGTATCGTGCTTACCATGCACAATGTTCAACACACCTGGGGGAACACCGGCCTCAGCAACCAACTCGGCAATGATCATGGCTGCACCCGGCACTCTCTCGGAGGGCTTGAGCACAAGTGTGTTACCTGTCACCAAAACAAGAGGTAAACTCCACAATGGCACCATGGCTGGGAAATTGAAGGGACAGATAGACCCAATGACTCCCAAAGGTTCACGCACCATTTTAGTTTCCATATCACTGGCCACTTCCAAAGAAGAAGCCATGAGATCGTTTGGTGCATTGCATGCAGCCTCAGCAACCTGGAGTCCACGCAACACGTCACCCTTGGCATCAGCAAAGGTCTTTCCCTGCTCCAACACAATCATGCCCGCAATTCTGTCGTGATTTTTCTTCAACAACTCCACAAACTTGAAGGCAATACCTTGTCTCTTGATGATGGAGTAGTTTTTCCAAACATGGAATGCCTCCTCTGCGGAAGCAACCGCGTTCTCCAACTCCTCGGGAGTGGATTGAGGAACTCTCGAAATCACCTCGTTTGTGGCTGGGTCGTGGATATCATACCAGACATCCGACTCTGATTTGATCAATTGATTTTTGTACAAAGATGGGGTAATATAAGGCTCGGCCCCCTTCTCCAAATGGTCCTTTGGATAAGACTCAATTGAGGAATTGAGAGACACTGTAGATAAGAAACGAGTGTTCTGGCGGCGTGCAATAGCACGCATGGTCTTGGGAAGAGATCTCAACATTGCGTGGGATTCAGCGTCAGAATAAGAGCAATATCAACTTGCACAGTATATAAGAATCTGATTCTCGCTCACTAATTTCCTTGCTTGTGCACACGCCATGGCGGGGCATAGTTTCATTTAAATATACAAGAGCTTCGCGATCGCGATTCCGCTTTTCGCAATTTTTCATGTGCCAGATTGAGACATTCTAAGCGTAAGTCGAATATCCACGGAGATTCCCCACACTCTCCACCGCGTGCCTATGTGCAGGCGCTCAATTTTCGTGGGAATTGTCACATGGCTCAAGCCACAATTGGTCTGTCAAAATCATGTATTAGTGTCTATATAAGAGCATACAGCCTCACAGTGCTAATTCTTTGTCCAAAGATCGTAGTACAAATCCAATAAGCACGAGGTGCTCCATGCCTGGGTGGGACTTGAATCCCCACAAATCGAGCCATCTTTGTTGGTGAGCTCTGTCAAACCTGCCCACTCGCTGTCTCTGATCCATTGCATATGGTCCTTGAGTCTGAGGTTGATTTCCTGCAAGATATTGCTGGAATCCTTGTCCTCGAGCGAGTTAAAGTTTCTAAAAGCCCTGATGAAGTAACCAAAGCACCACACCCACTCTGGGCCCTGGTGGTAGTTTCTTCCCTTTGACGTGGCAAAGTCTTCGTTGTCAATTCCATTGTAGTAATCAGGTCTGTAGTTAAAATCTGAAGGATCTAAAGTTCTCATTCCTATTGGGCCTCGAATGATTGCATCTGCAACATTTATAGCTGTGCGTGCTCTGGCGGGGCTGAAAAGTTCAGGCGCCACACACATTGCAATAGGAAAGTTGGCTCTCAATTGATAATCCTCGTATTCTTTACCTGAACGGTAAAGATCTTTGTAGATTCCTCTTCTGTTGACGATATTCGAATTGACTTCGAAGTCTCCGTCTTGACCTGCATCCTCTGGAATGAAGAAACATTTTTCAAAATTGTCTTGCAATAATTTCTCCCATTCCTCGAGGGTAATGGACGACCCATCTTGCTTTTCCACCGTGGTATAATCGAATAGGCCTCTCTTGTGGAGTCCATTGACAAATCTCAAGGTACTTTTGAGAAGTCCCTGCAATTCCACGGCAGCACCATCTCTGGGAGTTCCCGGGACACCTTTGGAGCCAGCTTTTTCACTTTCTCCCATCTTATCCATCCAGGTACCGCAGTTGTGTTGCGATCCTCCGTGAACTAATCCTGTTTGCCAATCGACAGAGACTTCAACATTAAAACCCTCATCACTCATTTGAGAGTCAAGGTTAGGTCCAGCATTAGCTTCACGATACTTGATACCTTTAGCATGACGCAGTAAGATCTCGTACAAAATCTCTTTGATAGAAGATTCATAACTGAATGCACGCTTGTCGTCAAAAGGCACCCATGTGTCATCCAATGGAAATCTTCTAGACACTTTTTCGTCAAGAATTGCTTCTCCGTTTGGTGCGTGTGTAACATACTCCTGTACGGCTTGTGCAAAAAACCACGCGGCATCTCTGGCATTATAACGAGGGTTTCTTCCAGCATCCAACAAATTGGGAATCAATCCATGCTTGAGGGTTTTGGCGAACGCGAGGATATGCATCTTGGCATCATCGAATCTTCCTGGCACAATCAAAAGACCCCTAAATGAAATGAAGACATCTCTTCCCCAACATCTCATGTAGTCATTACTAAAGTGTGGAAGACCTGCGGCCAAACATGCAACTTTCTTGTCAGGAAGAAGTGACGTGTTATTCATAAAACCACACATCTGGACCGAAGTCAATGCAAGACTTTGGACAAAATTTGTAGAGCTTTTAATATGGTCATCCATCAATCTCAATGCTCTGAATCTGGCCGCCTCATAAGCTACGCCAACCACAAGAGCGAAATAATGGGGCCGCAAGAAATTTGGAACTTTCTTTATTGCCTCAGCTCTCGATTTCAACCATGTTTGAAACTTTTCTAAGCCTTCGGAATGCTTCAGGTATTTGTCAAGCCTTTGGGTAATATTGTCAGCCGCCCACAACCCTTCTCTCAAATGATCACAAAGAGGGTGGCCAAGGTTGTTCTCCAGAATAATGTTTTTAAGGACACTTATCCAGCCCTCCAATCCTGCGTATACCAAGCTTCCATGGCCTGGAATGTAGTAGACTCCATCAGCACCCCCACTAGCATCCCTCTCCTCTTGATCGCACCTGTACAATAAGGCATTCAAATCGTACAAGCTCAAATCAGATGAAGCTTCGACAGCTCCTTCTTTGACATACCTGTCCAAAGATATGTCAGCAGTCGGGATTTTCGTGGAGAACACAGCTATGGATCCTGGTCCGAACGATTCATCAAGTTTAATGTAAGAATCGGAACCATTTTTCTCGACGCGGGGACAATCAATTTCAACAACCTTGGTGGGTATACCTGTCAAAAATTTTGAGTCCTTCGAGTAATCGCCAATTTTCTCCATAGAGTAGGCAAACTCGGGTTTGACTTCTGTGCCTTTCAACTCACATGGGCTAAGAACCTGCTCCGATGGGTTTTCGTTGAAGTAAGACCGAGCTATCAAAAACCAACCCTCACCAGTCAAGGTGTTATACCGCTGGATTGTAATATATTGGCCTTCATGATGAATGTACATCTCTTGGTCTTGTACAGGGTCCTCGCTCTCTGCAGCCAAGGATTTTCTCACTGCGTTAAGCTTCTTCTTTGCAAGCGCAATTCCCAGCTTTTCATCAAACGCGTATTGTCGGGTTTCTCCCACAACATCGAGTAATTGCGGATACGTTTCGTCAAATCCAAAGACAGTACCAACAGCAGAGGAACAGAATGAAACCAATGCGGCAGTAGGCAAAGTGTCTTGGACTGTTCTAGTCTGAGCAGGCATCTCGTTGTCATGAGTACAGTCCATAAATAATGCATGAGGAGCTTGGAATGAGAGAACCCTTGGGATCTCCAATTCGGAGTTGCTATCAGAGAACTTGTTGACGACGGGTTCCTTGTCCGCGGGGTAAGCAAGCTGATCCAATGGAAGCCAAGAGAAGGATCCAATAGGCCTTCCGCCGTGCTTATGGACAAGTCTTGATAACTCATCAACGCTCCATGCTTGCATGGCTTCGCGGATTAAAGAATTAATACCCAAGCGCTCGACAAAGATTTTGTCCATCTCTTCAGATCCGGAGAATAATTCGGCCACAACATACAAATTTGGATTGACGGAACGGGCAGCATCTAACAATGCTTCTCCCACATGAAGAGGCGTGGAATGACAATTGTCGAGGCGAAATCCATCGAACACTCTGGCGCAATCCTTCGTGTACTTGATCATCCTTTCCCAAAGATAGGGCGAGTCTTCTGGACCCGAACCAAATCTCAACTTGACACAATCACTCCAGACAATAACTTCACGTCTCAAGTAAGCTTTCGATTGGTCAGAGGCAAAATCCACGAGAGGGTTTCCTCCCCAAATCCAACCGTTGTTTGCTAAAGCCCAGTCCTTGCCATCTTTTCCTGTAAAGCGGGTGAAGTATGCTTCAGTGAGCTTTCTGTCGGATGTTATGGGGCCTAATTTCGGCCCGTTGTCTGCAAGTCTCAAAAAGCGAGCTCTGTCGGCCACCTGGTTTTTGATTGAGCTCACATCGTCGTCATATTCAGAATAGAAGCCTGCATTAATTTCATCGACAATGGCATTTGCCTTGTTTTCTATGATCAGAGACTCTTTGGAGCCAGCTACGCTCAATAAGATCGAAAACAACTTTTCAATGTCCAATTTTTTTGCAAACCTTGCGCCAAGAACAGCACCGTTTCCAGCGGTCTTGAACACGTAGTCTGAAATAGCTTTCAAGTTTGAAGCGTCAACGTCCAGGGGGATTTCAGCAGGCTCAACGGACGAAGAGAAGTTGAGCAAGTCTTTGATTATCAGATCCTTGTCCAAGACATAAAATTGCCATAATTTCATTTCGCTTATCACATGCTCCTGTAAGGAATCTATTATAGTCTGCAAGTCTTGTTCTGAATTGATCTCAGTGGGCAAATTGAGAGACTGCAAGCGGTCGGAGAAATCCAATAAAGCTTTGTCCAATTCGATGGCAGCAGTCAAATGAGGTGCCGTTTCAGCATTGTACCCAATACTAGGATGATCGCGAATCCAGGCAGAGTTATCCGCCGTATGGTTCCAGACCACATCAGTCAATGACAACAATTCGTTGTCTCTCAAGACTTTCTGGATGAACTTTGACGCCTGCTCGTTGGACTGGAAAAGTGCAGGGTCGAACTTTAGCTGGTCGTAGATTGAATAAGGAGAGTTGGAAGAGCCCCGCTCTTGTAACGGAGTGAAATGAATCATGTTGTAGCCCTTTTGCGAAATGTAGCTAAACAACTTGCCCCAATCTTCAAGAGGCCCCGCCCACTTGGAGACGACCGTTTGGATATTAATGGAATTGAAAGACACGTGCTTATCGTCTATGGTGAGCTGCGGTGGAACGTTAAAGTAAAAGTGCTCAGTGGTAGTCTTGCTACCGCTCACCTCATACTCCAAGTAGTATGCATATGGGCCCGGGTTGTAAACCGGCACAGACACAGAAATGTCATGGTGGAACGAGGAATCGATAGGCAACTTTCTGAAGGACTTTCTATCAAACTCCAGATCGGCATCCTCGGGAACATTCACGCAAAGAACCCCTTTGTTGGCAACCGGGTTTGCTGCGTCAAGACGAAAGATAATGTCAAACAAAGGCTCCCCCTGTTTGTGGGTTTTGGGAACAGCAGGTAAAATCAAAACACCATTTTGTACAGCTTTGTTTGGCACAGGCAGGCCACTTGTAGTCAATGGGAGAAGAACAGTCCGGGACATGTTTTCTCAGAGCTCTTGACTTGCTGAACGTGGCTTGTGGCTGATAAGGTAATGGCCACAGCAGGGTTTGATGTGATTAGCAGAGTTTCTTTAAACACTCGATTTGAATCACTTTGCAAGTGTCACTGGAACAATTGTGCAATGGTAAGACTCTGGAAAAAGAGATGTTGGTTATTGGAAATTGAGCGGGACAAGTAGTTGCGAGCCTGTACTTTTCATTTTTGGCTATGCGTTATGCACCACTCACATACCCACCATGCATGGATTATTACCCTACGCAGCGCCAAAGCGACTCTATTCATCCGAGTGCCAAAAGATGCCTCCTAAAAAAGCATTTTATGCAGCCTGCTCATGTACAGTCGAAGTGCTTCACTATATATGCACGCCTTTGTAGCTACTCAAACGAATATGTTGCTTGAATAATCTTGGTGCTTGCTTACTCGGCATGTTGCTGTACTGTGTTTTATGGTCTGCCACTGGGTACGATTTATATATGCCGTGTAATTATGTATGCCATAATGTTTGTTTCAATGGATGAAGGGCTTCAAGTTATGTTTCTATAAAAATCAAGTAACAAAAATCAAATAAAAGTTGACTGTTGAAATACCCATTTTGAATGAATCAAGCTGTTTATTATTAGCTACGTAGTCCGAATTCTTCCGCTGTCCGCCCAGCAACCTAACGCGCACGAAATGGTGCTTGTTCGTATGCACCATTTCCGAGACCCAATTGGGTAATGAAATCCTACTGCTTGCATGAAAGGGAAACCATGTTTGAAGGTTTTACCTTTGTCTTATGAACAAGTTGAATTTGGTAGTTACTTAGAAGTTGTCGACTAAAACTGCCGTGTATAAGCTCCATCTGTTAAGTGGGGGCAGTGGAGAACTTGCAGGAACGAGCGCTGGTTAGACGCACCACCCCACCAAAAAATTGCGAAAAAATAAGCTTCCCCACCAGGAGTCGAACCTGGAATCTTCTGGTTCCAACAGAAGTGGTTACTTTCGTAGCCAGACGCCTTGACCATTGGGCCATGAGGAACGAAGCTTGAAAGGATTTTTTTTTAATTTGCTATACCCAGTGACTTCTATAAATTTGTTTGTTTTTCTGACTAGCCTGAAGAATTCTTTCCATTAGTACTTCTATTTTTTTTCCTTATTAACAATGTCAAATCCTGGCCATTGTGGAATCTACTCTCAATTTACTATGGCGCGCGCTTAGTAAAAAGAAGTCTACATACTAACACTACAAGCACACCTTCAATACCAACAGTCGGCCCAATATGAGCAGTCTTTACGAGCATCTCACGCCCGATATTCTAGAAGATTTTGGTGGCTCGGGAATTCAAACTTTGCTCCAGCTCATACAAAGTGCTGACAAGGAAATCACGAATGAGGCTACTAGCGTTGTTTTCACGGAAGTGTTGATGCTGGTCAAGGAACTACGTTTATCAATTGAAAACGTCACCCAGTTCTTGCAAATTGCCATAGATGACGAGCACCGTGCCAGCATTTTCTGCGAGGTATTTGACGTGTTTCCTCTAGACGATACCTTGAAAGCACTCTTCAATGATGTCTATGTCACGCACAAAATCATCAATCCCAGTACATTGGCCAGGTGTATCGACTCATCAAAGCTTTCGGAGTTGGCTGTTTTGCCAGCGGACTCTTTTAATCGTCAAATGAATACACGGAAGAGAGATCAGTTCTTTACTCAGAACAAGTTCAATCTATTGCACGAAGAATTCGAGGGTTTCTCAATCCTCATCGGAGAGTTTCACTCCATCTTCACTAATCAAAACAGTGATCAGCTAGTGGATTATGCGCTAAAAGTGGTGCTGCAAGTGATAGGCCATTACTTGCTTGACCCGAACAGAGTGCTTGACATCATCATAGACATCTCCACAAACTATGTGGTTGGCAATGTTGACTTTCTTGTGAACTTCTTGAAGAAGTCTCTATGGTGGCCAGTAACAGAAGCTGACTGTGTTTCTGGCTTACATACTCTAGCTCAGGGTGGATGTACAGCAGCATCAAGTCTGATAGCGTTGCGGCTTCTCAAACAAACGAGGGATAAAGACCTCTCTGTCACATTCAAGGCCCTAGTTTGCATATTTATAAAAGAAGGCTTTGTTTCGTTCGGGTCCATCTACAGTCAGATTTCGGTGTCAGACGAAGAAATGGCTGCACTTCAAAAGCTGTATCAAGCTGATCTTGAGGACAAGGTTTTCCGTGCTAGTGCTAGCGCTCTATCCTTAGCGGCGCCTCTTTCGGAAGAGGGTGAAGACTCAAGTGACAAGAGCAATTCGACTCAAATAAAGCAAGAACCCGAATCTCTTGAGTCTTTGCTCAAGCATAATTTGAAATTGCAGTTGCTCAAAAGTCTTCTTGTTAACGGCTTATACTGGCCCTCCATTTATATCCTTTCTGAGTACCCTTTTTTGGCTCATGTGGACAGCGAAGTCGCCGGTCTTATGCACAGATTATTGGATGCAATGCTAGAACCATTTCACCATTCAATCTCCAAATTTGACTCCCATATACGGAACGAGTTTCAAAAAGAAAGACTTTTTGCTGTTGCACGCCCCATGAACCAGGTGAAGTACGAATCTCTGCCGAGCTCTGGTCTTTATTGCTTCAATCCGCTCACTAAAGTTGCCGGAAATAGAAAGCTTGTGTACTTCTATGAACTGTGGACAGACAATCTCCCCAAGTTGGCCTCTCCACAAGACCTTCGAACACTTTCAGATGAATTGCTCAAATTTTTCGGACATACTCTCGCTTCAGACTCTCCGAATTTTATCAAGATTTGTGATATCATCATCTATGATTTAAACCAGGATCCCACACCAGAAAAGAAGGATGTCTGGCTCACTTACTTCAGAAACTACATATTTCCTTCAATCGGGTTTATTGAGGAAAACGCAATATGCGTTGACAAGGCCTATGACGTCTTGAAATTCTTCACTTCCGAGGAGAGGTTCAACTTGTATGGTGAACTTCACCAAGTTTTAGCTAAGAACAACCCTTATGTCAAGTTAGCCTATGGTAAAGCCGAAAAGTCAACAAAAGACGTCTTGAAAAGACTCCTGAAGGAAAATGTTAAGCCCATGATGAGAAGATTAGCGAAAATTAGCATTTCCAACCCATTGCCATGCTTTCTCACAATTTTGCAGCAACTCGAGAGCTATGACAACCTCAACACCCTTGTTGTCAAAACCGCTCAGTATTTCAACAATTATGGATGGGACAATTTGGTCCTAGCATTGATGATGAGGCTTACTACTAGCGGAAGGTCTGGTGTCCAGCTGAATGGTTTGAACGATCGCCAATGGATTCAGTCTCTTTCCTCCTTCATCGGCAAAGTATGTCAAGAATATCCAGAAACTTTTGATTTAACAACTTTACTCAAATACTTATTGCGGTCTTTGCATTCAGCGGGCACATCAGACTTGATTGTTATGAAAGAGATATTGAGCTCCATGGGAGGTATACAAGCTATAACGAATCTCACTCATCTTCAGATTACCATGATTAACTCTGAGAAATGCCTAGAGAAAATTGTTTACAAGACTATTGGGGACAAGAGATACGATAACACTGTGTCGGGTTCGGCCATTTGCAATGTCTTGATGAAGGACGGATTGGTGAACGAATTCTTTGTCTTACTTTGTAAGCTCAATGTCGATACAGTTGTCGGAACAGAGTTCTCGCACTTGAAGGTTTTGGCAAGCAAGAAAGACGAAATTGACTCTGTGATCCATCTTTTGTGCACTTTGGTAGGATTTTTCTTCACTGAAGCTCTGCCTCCTTTACTACCAATTCGCGAGCTTATTGCTAAGTACAAAGTGCCAGTTCCCTGGGCATTTGAAATTTGGAGAAAATTTTTAAACCCCGAGCTTTACGGAACTCTAACAGGCTCTCTCAAAACTGTTTTCCCGTCTAAAATGTTTGAATTTCTTGATGCGGATTTGTTTATGTTGTTTTGGAACATGAGGCTTTATGACATTAACTACTCGAATGATTTGTACGAGACAGAGCTCCTGAAAATCGAATCAAAAATCCTGAGCTTCAAAGAAGAACATTCCTTCGCTAAGAGAGATAAGAACACAAGTGCAGAAGCTCTCCAAACGATAAAGTCGGCTATTGAAGAAAACGAGAAGTTTCATCAAACATTGCCTGATGAGAAACTCGATCACAAAAAGCACAGTGATCAAATAACAGAGGCAATGAATGAAACAAAAGCAAACTGGTTCTCTCACGCGGATCGGTCGGGCAACTCAAAGGCCATTTCTAGCTTTCTAGAGGATTGTGTTTTACCTCGCTCCCTTCACTCCTCATTTGACGCTATATACAGCGCCAATTTTGTTTTTAAATTGCACGAGGTTCAAGCTAATGGCTTCTCAATGATTCTGTGCTGGAACCAGTTATTCAGAAACAAAATCTTGTTTGCTACTTTATTCACATGCACCACAATTGAAGCGGAAAACTTGGGATTGTTTGTATCATCAATTCTTAAAAAGCTCAGCGCATATTCAGATCTCGCTGCCTTCGAAAAGTTGGACGGCATTTCTGGCCCTGAGGGTCAGATGCTCTCTTTTGCTGAATTCCGTGCATCTCTTTTCGAATACCACGGCTTGATTCTCGAAGATGTGAAACGAGCATTGGCAGTGACAACATATATGTCGAGGATGAATGCGATCACATTCTTGAAGAACTTGATGGGTGTTTATCCCGTTGTTGAAGATCACTGTGAAGAGTTTATTGAATTGATGGAGGCCATAGCTACCAAGGATAGTAGGGATGACCTCAAACTTTCCTCCAGTGCCATGATAGGCCATGTGAAATCCAGAAAAGCGAAATGGGTTCATTTGTGGGACTTTGTTGAACTAGAAGATTCAATCAAAGCTGAGCGGGTTGCCAAGCGAGAGAA
Source organism: Metschnikowia kipukae (assembly GCA_002370135.1). Classification (NCBI taxonomy): domain Eukaryota; kingdom Fungi; phylum Ascomycota; class Pichiomycetes; order Serinales; family Metschnikowiaceae; genus Metschnikowia; species Metschnikowia kipukae. The sequence goes on from NKZJ01000095.1 coordinate 674,192, forward strand.
AATAGAGGCACTTGAGGCCCAGAAAGCCAAGGAGGCTCGGGATTTGCAGTCTCGCGCCAAGGAAGAAGAGGCGATCAAACAACGACAAGAGGAAGCTCGGCTTCTTGAAAAAGAGAAGGCAGAGAAACAGCTTCGAGCTTCTGCTAACGCTATCAAGTACGAAGACAATTCCAACTCTCGTCCACCCACTCGAGATGCTACAAGAGCTGCTGCAGCTAATAGAGGCGAAGTGTTATCGAAAAACAGGTATCAAAATTATGCCAGCACGAATGCTAAATCGTCTGTTGCCAGTGAAACGTCTCAGGCATTACCCAAGAAAACATTCTCTCGGTCAGGTCCTGTTACTGCTGAACAAACTAGCGATAGGACGAGCTCCGTCTCTGCTGAAAAGCGAGGTTCTCCCTCTGCTGAAAAGCGAGGTTCTCCCTCTGCTGAAAAGCGAGGTTCTCCCTCTGCTGAAAAAGAAAGCTTCACAGCTGTGAATAAGAGCAGGCAAGTACCAGAAAAGAAGCAGAGTGCCGACGATGACTTATTTCAACATAAGACAAGTAATAGGGAAGAAAAACAGAATGTTTCACGAGAAGGTTCTTCCAATTCACTTTTGAAAGCAAAATTGGAGGAAGCAAGAAGGGAACAAAGGAATCGTCGGGATGAAAAGTCTACCACCTCTACTCCTCGTGCACCTAGTAACAAAGGAGATTCCAAGGCTAGTGCTCCTAGTAACACAGGAGATTCCAAGACTAGTGCACCTGGTAGCAAAGGAGAGTCCAACTCCAGTGCAACAGAACAGAATTTCAGCGCAAGGGCGCCTGCTGGTCCTCGTGCTGCCCCCAATTCTCGTCCGAGGGCTCCCTTACCACCTCAGAGAGCACCACAGCCTTTGGCGACGAGTCAGAGAGGAAGTGTTCCGTCGAACAGGGAAAAGCCATACCAGGCTCATGGAGAGGCGAAACCCGCCTCCAGAGGAAAGTTCGGATCCTCCAACCCTAGAGATAACTCGCAACAGTCTGCAAGGCAAAACAGCGCATACAAGGCTCTGTTCCAGAAGGAAGGTCCACTTCCTCCCCCCAGTGCTCCAAAAGAAAAAAATCTTGAGGGTACTTTCTCGGGCCCACAAGCTAGGCCACGGGCCCCCTTGCCTCCCCAACTGAATACCAGAAAAGATCGCGGTGGATACAACCGAAATGATGGGCGCAACCGAAATGGAAGAGGCTTTCCAGAAAAGAGTGCTAGCGGACGCAACAATGATCCATTGCCGCCGCCACCGTTACCACCACCTGGAAAGAGAGAAGCGAGTCGTGATGAGAACTACAACCACAAGAAGAGAAAGTATGAAAGTTCTGGTAGAGAGTTCGACAAGAGGCAAAAATACTAATGCGCACACCACAATTTCGTATATAGCCAAAATAAATTAATGACGAGACAATAATGACGAGACAAAAATGACGAGACAATGAATAAATGACGGAGCGTCGTCTAAATGTCCAATTAAGAAATCAAAGCATCAAGTTCACCCTGCATTTCGAATATTTGCAGTGCAGCCTCGCTGTTTGTTGGAGAAGAAGTAGGCATAATGCTGGACAGTTCAAAATCAGAGTCCACGTCTTCCATATCGGACGCGTCAGTGAAATGATCCAGCGAATCGGCACTGTCCTGATTGGGCGCCGGTTCAGCTTGCTCTAAGCTTTGCAAAAACTCTTCTATCTTGGCCAAATGTAGATCGTGCCACTTTAAATGCTTTCCGTATGCATGAAACCTGGTGAACCTGCGCTGGCAGTGTTTCTTTGGGCAGATGTACACCTTCTGTGTATTTTCCAGAACTAGGTTGATCATGGACTTATCTGGAACAGCCTGCTCAGCGGGATCATTCCCTCCACTGGTGGGGCCAGTATCTTCAAAATTGGGTTTTGGGTCTAAAACAAGCAATTGTCTCTCTCGCGTCATGGTCTTTAAAGACTGAGACTTTGCATGCTTCAAGAAATTGTCCAACTCAAACCTGTCATGGGCATTTAGTATGTTGAGCGGCAAATTGCCTTTGTGAAAATCTTGGTAATGCTTGATGAGTTCCGCTTTCTTGACAAACTTCACCGACACCTTGCAAAGTTCACATGCCCACAATTCCAGCGCAGAAACACTATCATGTGTCTTCAAATGCAATCTATATGAACTCTGCCCCTCCACCGACTCATTGCAATGGGGACATTTGTAGTGAGGATGCTCTTCTTTCATGTGCCGCTTCAACGATGCCACATCCTTGAAGGTAGTAAAGCACCCTGTTCGTTTGCACTGATATGTGTGCACTATGCCATGTTTTTTGAGCTTGTGGCTGCTCAATATACTGGGCAGTTGGAATCTTTTATTACAGTCTTGACATGTCAAAACCTGCTCGTGGTCCATATCCACGTGATGCTTGAGTGATTGGTATCGGTAGAAAGCCTCTTCGCAGCCCTCGTAATTACACCTATATTTCTTTGTGTGGGTGAGCTCGTGTCGTTTAAGGAGCTGAGGAGAGATTGTTCCTTTGCCACAGATAGCACATCGATAGGGTTTCTCGCTATCTTTTTTGTGATAATCTTCATGTGCTTTGAGGTGTGACTTGCGAAAGAAAGACAGTTTGCAGTCTGCGACGGAGCATTGAAACGGTCTTTCATTGATGTGGGTATTGGTGTGTTGTTTTAAAAGCACAGGTCTGTTGTATGCTTTGCCACAGCCAGGCTCAGGGCAAATGTAGCGTTTCACACGAACTGAGGGCATCGCTATTTATAAGTATGCCTGCGATACCAAACTGAATGTCGATGATGTGAAGAGTGCTTGTATGGGTGTAGATCAAAGTGCTGTTTATACGTGAGCAGAGATGTGTCTTGTCTGCAGGCATGCTGCACTTTTCTCGAGAATCAAACTTAATTCAAGCGATTGGCGTTCGAAAAAGGCTGTTTCTTAAGGGCCCAAAACTTCTCTGAGATGATTTTAAATGACAGCCAAGGATTCCAAAAGTACTCAAAGTTGCAGACTCCGAACTCTGACGGATATGCGCGTGAAACTCATAAATGTGAAAAGCTATAACAGAAACATCAGTAATGTATAACAAACATCAAAATCCGTGATAGTTTAGTGGCTAGAATTACCGCTTGTCGCGTGGTAGACCGGGGTTCAATTCCCCGTCGCGGAGCTTTCTTGCGCAAGTGGTTTAGTGGTAAAATCCAACTTTGCCATAGTTGGGCCCCCGGTTCGATTCCGGGCTTGCGCATTTTTTTGGTCCCATCTCTTTTTACAGCATAGCTTCGCTTGTTGTAGTTCCAGCACAATTCAATCCTGTAAATGTATTACACTAATATTTCGAACACTATATCTTCACAATAATCTCTCTATACACTGGTTTCTTCAGAATAATTTACATTCCCTCCTAATGATATTTTTAGAATCACAGAGCAAATGTCCCTATACAAATTGCCTGTGCGCCGCAGCATACTCCTACAGTCTAAATTAAGTAACTAATTGTTTGATACGCACCGAAAAAACTCAGATCAAAACACACAGGAATTTTAGCACCGCCCAATCCTCAGCCTCAAGAACACCACTTCAGGTATCGAGTTTCAAAGGTTTAAATAAACGGCGATTTCCTGAACTTCTCCATTCATTATTAAGCAATAGGCGGCCTTCCTACAAAGTCTCTTTGGACCTCAGACTCATCCAGGCTCATCATCACAGAAATTCACAATAGATCTTGTCTTTAGAATTTACACCGATCCTCATGTCTGACTTTGATATTCCTTGGCCTCAAGAGACGGCATCACTCGAGTTTGAGCTCAGAGCTGATTTGCCGCTGATAACGTCCTCGGCCACAAAGACCACGACATCCTCAGGAATGCCAAAACTTGCATCCACATCCAGCACAATAGACTACACGACCCCTTCAGTGGGCGTGCCATCGGGAGTCAAAAACCCATACATTACAAATAGCACAAAGCCGCTGGGTACTGTGTTTATCGCCGTTGGAGGTGTCTTTGCGTTCATTCTCCTAGGCTTTCTTTTGATGCAAGTGTTCAAGTCGTTCACCGCTTCTTCTACCGCCAGAAAAACCGTTGACTACGAGAAATTAGCTCACAACCAATACGCCGAGAACAACGACAATGCGTACCGGAACAATGGATCGGATCAATCGTTCTTCCAAAACCACGAATACCAGGGGGCTCCAGTCGCCAAATTGCCTTTGTTAAGCGCCAGCCAGTCTTTGTTTGGCGGCAATCCTGACATGTCCTCCACTTCTTACTCTGACTATGCACCAGTTACAAACCATGATGCAACTACGATGTTCGTTTCTCCCACCAAAGAGATGAGCAGTGCTTACCATGGAAACCCCCATGGTATGAACGCTTCTATGAGCAATCTTTCCGTGTTTGGCCGCAACGGAGCCGATGTTTCTGCTTCGCCTCTTGCCTCTAACAGACACTCGAGAGTGATTCCAAACATATACATTGATCAGCCGACGGCAGACAGTAATCTCAGTTTGGATAACAGCAGAGGCGAAGAGCCCAAGGCACGTGAAGGCGGCGGCACTAGAAAAACCATTCCTAGTATGTACTTGGAGGATCTTCTTGGCGATTAGAATTCAACTTTTAGACTTTTAGACTACATGCACGTAGGCGCGTATCTATCATTGCACGCACTATATCGAAAACAGCTTATCAGCTCTAGGAATTAGAAAACGTATGAAGCTACTACATGGACAACTTATACGCGGCTTCTCAACAGTTTCCACCCGACGCCACTCACAGGCAATTCAAAATGCCTTGCAGATGCTTAAGGTCGAGAATGCTCCTAACTTACCTGTGAAGGCCCTGGCCCATTTATCGGCAAAAGAACTCAGTGGAAAGGTCCAGATTAATGACGCCAAGCCTCCATTGGTCATGATACATGGTCTCTTTGGCTCCAAGCAGAATTTTTCCTCCGCTGCCCGAGAAGTCACCTCCCGTTGTGGCATTAGAACCTATGGTTTGGATATGAGAAACCATGGAGCTTCCGAGCATGCAATGCCTCATGACTACATCTCGATGGCACGGGACTCTATAAAATACATTGAAACTCTAGGAAAACCTGTGTTTTTGGCGGGGCATCTGATGGGGGCCAAGGTGTCTATGATTGTGGCATTACAACGGCCCGAACTTATTGAAAAGCTAATTGTCATCGACAATGCTCCGTCTCACGATCTTCTAGACGAGCTGTTCAAGCTCGACTTGCTAGGCATGTATGCGGCTGAAAAGGAGTTGAAGAATAGAGAAAATACAGGCTCTTTGGATAAGTTTCAGGTCGGGAAAATCGTGGACTCAGTGTTGGCCAAATTTGAGCCAAGTTCTGCTGTGAGAATGTTTCTTGCGTCCAATTTAAAGCGTATAAACAGTGGGAGCTATGCTTTTCGGATTCCGCTCTTGAGCTTCTTGAAGCACGATATAATACAAGAAATGGAGCATTGGCCGGCGGCCGAGTTGCAAGGTTGTACATATGAAAAGCCTGTTTTGGTCATGCGAGGCAAAAAGTCCCCCTTTGTTCTGGACCAACACTTGAAATCGACGTTTCCGAGATATTTCTCCAACTTGGAGAGTGTGGACTTTGACTGTGGACACTGGCTTGTCAGTGAGGCACCCAGCAAATTTGTGGAGGAAACCTTGACGTTCCTTAACAAATAGCTTTTTGAACTGTTTTCATTCTCATGCTGCTGCAAATGCTCTCTGAAGTTTAAACATATTTTTTGATGCTCTTCTGATTATCATTTTTTCATGTCCCTGATTATCATTTTTCATGTCGCTACGGATGTGCATCCACACCACCATGCATTGAGCGGCTGCAAAGTACGCGAAATGTCCTACACGCGGGGAAATGGTTCCACCAACGACAAAAATAGTCTCAGGCAAAAAAGTCAGCAATCATTATACCATACTTTGTTCTAGAAGTTCTTAATCTGTGGCTTTTGAAAAGCAAACAATTTCTATTGTGATATCATTCTAAGTTTTCATTCAAGAAAGCACGCAATAAATAGGAGCCACACCTGGCAGATATCCGTACGATCCACATTTATCCTCATCACTTGACGATCCTCACCCTCCTTAAAATTTATCAAACCTTTAAATTATCAGACCTTTAAAAGATGCATTTCCGAAACATGCATTCGTCGCTTAGTGACAGACTAGAGTAAAGGCGGAGCCGTTATTTGTCATCAACTAATTCAAGTGATGTGATGCATGGGTGCGAAGTATGCTGCACAGAAAAACGAGCGGATTCAATTCTCCGTCAGGGCTATATAGAGCCACCTTCCCACCATGTTAAGTTAAGCGTATTATTTCCCAATTGAATATTCAACAATGGTTTCTCAAGTTGTCCTCGAAAACGCCCCAGTCAAGGATGTCAATTTGGCCTGGAAGCAGGCTGACTCCACCTTCAAGCTCCAAGAAGTAGAGCTTCCAGAGCTCAAGGAATCGGAATTGAGAGTCAAATTATTATACCTCTCCAATGACCCAACACAAAGAGGATGGATTTCCGCAAACCAGGATCCATCCAGATCTTACGTTCCTCCCGTGCTCAAAGGCGATGTTGTCAGATCCTTGGGCTTGGCAGAGGTGGTGGAGTCCAAGTCTTCAAAATACGTCAAGGGTGACGTTGTCACTGGCCTTCTCGGATGGTCTCAAGAGTTAATTATCCATGAGTCCACCGTCAACACCAAGGTTGACAAGTCTGTCCCATACGAGATGTACTTGTCGACAATCGGTCTTACTGGATTGACTGCTTACTTTGGGTTGAAGAATGTCGGCCAATTGAAAGAGGGCCAGACCATTTTGATCTCTGCAGCTTCCGGTGCCACTGGATCCATGGCTGTGCAGCTTGCCAAGCACCACTTCAAGGCTTCCAAAGTGGTCGGTATTGCTGGTTCTCAAGAAAAAGTGGAATGGGTAAAATCCTTGGGTGCAGACTACTGTGTGAACTACAGAGATGCCGACTACAAGAAGCAGCTACACGAAGTTATTGGCGAGGACTTTGTCGACGTCTACTTTGACAATGTTGGAGGAGAGGTCTTGGACTTCGCCTTGAGCCATGTCAAGAGATTTGGACGTGTCATCGCATGCGGAGCTATTTCCGGCTACAATGACTCCTCCAAATTAGTCGTCAACAAATGGGCCGAAATCATCACCAACAGAATTACTGTGCAGGGCTTCATTGTGTTTGACTTCGTTGCCGAGTTTGGTGATGCAGTCAAGGCTATTGTTGGTGCTGTCCAAAGTGGCACCTTGTCTAGCGACGGTTACTCTGTGATTGACTTATCTGGCAACAGCAGCCCATTAGCAGAGGTCCCTTCAACATGGTTTAAGCTTTTCACCGAAGAGAAGCCAAAGGGCAAGTTAATTACCAAGATTGCCTAAGGCATCACAAATATAAGTATAGAATATAAGGCACTAGATGATTCACAAATAGTAAAAGATCCAAAATCATAAAGTTCAAAAGATGACGTCCAAGAGATTTCAAATGTGAATTTTAAAAAGTAAGCCATCAACATTCAATGAAACTACAACAAATGGCACGGAATGCAGTGATGGCACTAAATTGGCATGCGGTGATGGAGACAAAAATAATAGCGGAAAAAATAAATTAAATCGACAATGTACATGACGCGAGCAGACATCTGTCCAGAGATTTAAATGAGCACATTTCTATATAAAGAGCGAGATTGCTCACTTACGCACTGATTTCAGACGCACAGAGAGATATATTGCAAGCCCGCGGAACAGTTGCATTCCAACCGCTAATACGAATATTCAATCCATATCAGGCTAAAAAAACCAAAACAATTCGCCTCAGCTAGCCGTATATTCTGTGTGTATAAGGGAAAGAAATATGTCTGACCTTGCACCGCCCAATCAGTCCGGAGAGGACTTATCCTTGCCCAAGGCCACAGTTCAGAAGATCATCGGCGAGGTTCTACCAAAAGATATTGCCATATCCAAAGAAGCGAGGGAAGCTATAACAGAGTGCAGCATTGAGTTTATTATGATCCTATCCACGCAACTGAATGACATTGCGGAAAAGGAGGCAAAGAAAACAATAGCATCGGACCACGTGATCAAGGCCTTAGAGGAGTTGGGGTTCCACAATTACTTGGACATAATCAACCGTGTTCTTGATGAGCATAAGGAGTTATTGAAGGGTAAAGAAAGGAAAAACAACAAGTTCCTTAATTCTGGCTTGAGTGAAGAGGAGCTATTAAGACAACAGGAGGAGCTCTTCAAAAAGTCTCGTGCAAGGTTACAGAGCACAGGCTCGCCGACTTCTGAAATAAAGCAAGAGTTGTGATGTCTCGGACAATATGTATATTATTTGCGATAGGATAAAGTATTAGCATGCGTGTGACGATCATATCGTAGATTTTTAAGAGGTCAGAGGCGGTAACCTCTATGGTGCCATACTTATGTCAAGCCCTAGATATCGATGACTATGCCAACCCCAAGAAATCAATGACGCCAACCCTTAAATATCAATGACTATGCCAACCCCCAGCTATTGATGAAAGGCTCTGGTATTTTGCTGCAATAGATCTGCATGTTCGATCTCTTCAGCCAAGAATCAACTCATATAAAATGAGGAGTATATTGACGAAAATCAAAGGAAACCGTAACAACGTCCTGATTGCACCGATAAGCGTGATCAATCTAGCTTTGACTGACACGTCAGTATTTGGTGCCCCACCGTACTGGGCCTGGAACTGATTCTGTGGACCGGCAGCCGCACTGCCCCAGCCAATCCGATTGAGGAATCTGTCTTCACTTAAAACGGCTATTCCATTTATACTAAGAACAATGACGTAGAATAGCTTACCCAAGCCAAACATTGTCTTGAATAGAAAGGGTGTTGGTTAATGTCGTGAACGTTGCGAATCAGCAAGCACACACATCCGTGCATCCTACTTCCTTTGACACTTGACCCCTACAAATCAAGTAACGGAGAAGCCAAAGAAGAGAATCGGTCCCTGAACTGTTATTTTTGCTCAACAAAGTTTTCGTACTTTTTATAGAATTTTTTGTTTCAATTACATTGTGCACTCATAATTAGTGTTCCATGATAATGCGCCAATTTTTCATATATTTCATATATTTGACACATTTACGCATTACCCATTTTCAATGTAAGAGTGCCAAAAATCAGGGGTGTGACCAATGCATTAGCCGACTTCTTATATCCTGAAACAGACTCTGCTTTTTCTAACGCAGTTAAAGTGAACTAATTTTTTCGGCTCGTTGACTCGACTGGTCAATAGTTCGTGAGGAGCACTAGTCTACACCTGGTGGTGCATATAAAGAGTCACCATGACTCCATTCGTACTTATCCTGGGGATTTTCGTAATTACAAAATCTTCAGAGTTACTCGACAAGAATGGCTTGATCAATAGACTACCTTCCTTTGAACCATCTCTATGTGGCTTACATTCCGGATGAGGTACGCGCACGCCCAAGGAACCTTTTTTTACTCGTGAGCACTTGTTCAGCCATAGAGGAAAGGTCTCTGCAATGGACAAAGAAACGCTACTTAAATCCTTGGCGGGAACTATCGATGCCAACTTCCAAGAGAGGAAGCGCAGTGAGGAGCAATTGAAATACTATGAAGAGCTTCCTGGCTTCACTGCCTATCTTCTCGACCTCATAACTGACCCAAGCGTTAACTTTGGTGTGCAGACATCTGCTGCCATTTTCTTTAAAAACAGAGTGAATAACTACTGGGTGGTCGACGAACTTAAAAACAAGACTCCTCGGCACATACTGGATGGAGAAAAGGTAGACATCAAGAACAAGTTGATCGAGGTCTTGAGCAAAACGTACAAGAATCCTCAATTAAGGGTCCAACTATCCACAGCAATCTCCACCATATTGGACTTGGAGAAGTGGGATCAGCTTGCTTCTACCACTGCAAACTTGGTGACAGATGTCTCGAACGTTGACCATGTATACACTGGCTTGATCTGTTTGTTTCAGTATACGAAAACCTACAGATTTGCAGGTATGGATGCTCCCGACAACAGAAACATTGTCTTGGATGAGATCACTGAGCAGATGTTCCCAAAATTGGAGGTTCTCGCTAGCAACTTGATGGAAACCGACTCCCCGACTTCTGATGAAATGTTGTATTTGATCCTCAAAATCTTCAGATATGCAACCTTTACAAATCTCCCACCTTATCTTCAAGAACAAAAGAACTTAGGAACATGGTGCCAGCTTCATCTTACTCTTATTAACAAGCCTTTGCCTGCTTCCGTTGTTCTGGCTGATTCTGACGAGTCCAGAACAATCAACCCTAGGGTCAAGGCTGTCAAATGGTGCTTCGGCAACATGCAACGTTTCTTGTTGCGTCACGGCGGTGGTATTAACACGAAAGATAAGAAGACAGGATTTGTTCACATGTTCTTGAACAACTTTGTTCCCGTGATTTTGGATGCTTACTGGTCCATCATTGAAGAATGGACAACCAAGAAAATTTGGTTATCGGAGGCTTCTCTCTATCATTTGATCTCGTTTTTGGAGCAAGTGGTGGAAACCCCAGCTTATCCTTTGTTGGAGAACAAGTTGGAGGCCATCGTGAAGCACGTGCTCTTGCCGGTATTGAGTGCTTCTCAAGAGGCGATTGAGATGTACGAGGACGAATCAGAGGAGTACATCAGAAGATTCTTCGACAACGGAAGAGAGAATAGAACTGCCGACACGGCTGCAATTAACTTCACATACAGATTGGCATCAGCAAAATTTGCCTCATGTGGAACTTTGTTATTCAATACCGTCAACGAAATTTTCGAGAAAAGAGCAGCAGACAGAAATAATATCCAAGTTGCCATGGAGACCGAGGGTGCTCTCCGTATCTTGGGAACAATCTCTTACAATCTAGAGAAGAAGAACAGCCCCGTCAAGAACCTTATCGATCAACTTTTACACTCAGTCGTGTACCCGGAGTTGTCACAAGAAACAATTTCAAGAACACCTTGGCTCACAGCAAGAGCATGTGATACAATCGCAATTTTTATTCACAAGTTCAATGATCAAAAGGTGTTACAGGACATTTTTCATGGAGTCGTCCTTTGCTTCCAACAACATGAACAGTTCCCTATTCAATTGACTGCGATCGATGCATTAAGGACATTGGTTGAAGAGGACTATGTTGCAGAAAAAATGGCTCAGCAAGCCCCTCAGCTTATGGGAACATTGCTCGACCTCTCCAAAAATTTTGAGAGTGACATTTTGACATCTGTTATGGAGGTGTTTGTTGAGAAGTTTGCTGCTAACTTGGAACCTTACGCAAATGAGTTATCATATCGCTTGATTGAGCAATTCACTGTCATTGCTCATGAGCTTCTAGAGCAATCCTCCAAAGGTATGTCGTCGGATATCGACAAGGAATATCAAGCTGCTGGAATTTTAAACACCTTGACCTCTTTGGTCGTCTCAATGAGTGCGTCCCCAGAAGTTTCCAACAGCTTAATCTTGATTATCAAAGATACCGTAATTTTCATTTTGGAGAACTCGATGTCTATGTTTTTGAGTGAGGCTTTGGAGATGGTTGAAAGCATTCTTGAAACCACTAACAAGATGTCGCCACCAATTTGGGACATTTACCGGGTGTGCATAGATACTTTCGAGATGTATGCCTACGACTTTTTCGACACTTTCCATCCATTCCTCGAAGGGGTTGTGAGAGTTGCTTTCGTGGCCGATGACATCTCAATTGAAAACCCCGATGTACAAAATTTGTTCAAGGTCTGTTTCCAGATTTTACAAACTGAGTCAGTTGACCCAGTTTTCGCACACTACTCATTTGAGATCTTGGAATTTGCTATCTTGAGTTTGGGTAAAAAGTTTGTACCATTCATGCCACAATTTTTGCCTGAAATTTTCAAAGTATTCACAACTTTGGAGGCTGAGGATGCATTTGATGGTTTCATGTTGCACCATCTTTCTATTTTGAAGATTTTCTTCGCAGCTCTACACGTTGAGCCTTCAATCACATTGCAGTTCTTGAATGATAATCAGTTCACGAGCACTTTCTTCAAACTTTGGATCAAATATAGTGATGATTTCCAAAGTGTTTACGGCTGCAAACTACAAATCTTGGCATCTTTGTCAATTCTCGTGGATGCGCAATTGGGACTTTTGCCCGTTGAGGACCTCATAGGTGAAACTGTTGACTTACTCATTTCCAACTTGGACACTATGCCAACTGCAATTAAGGCGAGACAAGATTTGCTCGACAAAGAAAGTGGTCTCAAATCTAGTAAAGACTACGAGAATGAAGATGAAGACGATGCCTATTTTGATGATGACTTTGAAGCCGACGAAGCGGAGCTTGAAGCGATGAAAGTAACTCCTCTTGACCCTGTTAACATTTACTCGGTGTTCGGCGAAAAGACCACTTTGTTGGAACAAAATGATCCATCAAGATACCAAATAGTGTTCGGGAACCTTGATACTAGTCAGCAGGAGATCGCCATGAGAATTTTACACGTTCTCCAAAACCACAAACAATCAGCAGGTCCAGCTTAATTTCAATTCCCCTGCATTCGCACACCAGTGCGCGCGAGCTCAGATCAGGGAGTGGGTGGTGTACGGACTCCAAGCGCCTTTTTCGCAAATCGATAGTATATACATTACGCAATACAGCTAATCTTTAGAAAGTCCCACTTAGTTACACCCCAATCACTCAAATATAAGTGAACATACTCAATCTTGAAACGATTTTACAAAGGTCACCTGTTCTTATTGATCACGCCAGGTTGGAAACTTTAATAGACTGATGTTCACGGGTTTTGGCTCCAACTTTTTTGGTGGCGCATCCTTTGCGCCAATGAATAACAAGTTTGAAGAGTACTTTCGATGTTATCCGATATCAATGATGCCTGAAAATATTAGGAAGGATGACGCTAACTATGGAGGCAAGATATTCTTACCGTCCTCAGCTTTGAATAAGCTTACCATGCTTCATATTCGTTACCCTATGTTGTTCGAGATCGTCAACGAGGCCGAGAATATTAGATCACACAGCGGTGTTTTGGAATTTGTTGCAGAAGAAGGACGGGCTTACCTACCCCAATGGACTATGGACACACTCAAGTTGCGTCCCGGGTCTTTAGTCAATATTAAAAACTGTGATTTGCCCAATGGCCAATACGTGAAGATCGAACCTCAATCCGTTGACTTTTTGGAAATCTCTGACCCCAAAGCCGTGCTTGAGAATGCATTGAGAAAGTTCTCCACTTTGACGGTTGAGGACATCATTCAGATCGATTACAACGATACAAGATTTGGTATAAAGGTGCTAGAAGTGAAACCAGAAAGCAAGAATAACGGTATCTGTGTCATTGAAACAGATTTGGAGACAGAGTTTGCTCCTCCAGTCGGGTATGTGGAGCCGGAATATACACCAAGGGCCAAGGAACCATCCCTGAACCCAATTAACCCGTCGCAGGTGAATAGAAGCGCGGGAGCAGCGACAATGGCGCATTCAATGGGTTACGCAGATATTGTTACTGAGGGTAACAGTAAGCAGACTTATAAAGGAAGCGGTCAAAAGGTTTCGGGAAAGAAAATAGAGGAAGAGACGAAAGCGAGGGCGACTATTGATGACTTGGATCCGGATGCCGCGCCAGTGGAATTTGACATTCCTAGAAATCAGATCTTTTTGGGTTGGCCTGTTGTTTTACCTAAGTACGAAGAGACCCAGGCTACGGAACCTTCTGCAAATGCATATCAAGGAGAAGGACGAACGCTCAGACAAAGTCGCAAGAGAAGCACCAACACAAACAACCACGATCCTTTGAAGAATCATACGAGGAGTCCGGATTACATTGAAATTGATGACTGAGGCCTGATTAGCATAACATCCCAAATACTATATTTTTGACAAACGAAAATACATTACACATAACTATTCAGTGGTGGAAGGAAGGAAGACATCGTTGCCCTGCTCCATTGCTCTCTTGGTGTGGTACACAATGTCAGTAGACTCCCATGGGTATGCAATCCAGCAGTCAGGGACGGTTCTGGCGGCAAAATAGTTACCCGTCTTCATGATGTCATCAGGCAATTCTGCCTTCTTAGGCTTAGCCTTGTCGTGAAGAACGAAAATGCCGAACTTGGTGTCGTTAGGGTCTGCACCCTTGGCGGCAGCCTGCTCAGCAACATCTTTCTTCAACTCAGAAACCGCATAGTGCAATGTGGTTCTAGTGTCATCCACCTCATCAATGATCAAGATGTTCTTGTTCACCAAGTCAATGTGAGACTGGGCGTAGTCAATCCACTGAGTTCTGACAACTTGAGTTCCCACGGCTTCAGCCTGAGTACCCACGGTTTCAATGTCCTCATAAAGAGAAAGGATGATGGCCATGATTCTGATGTTTGGCTGTCCTGGCTCCTTCAAAAAAGTTCTCAACATACGAGCTGGGATGAAGCCACCACCACCAATGGCAATAATCAAATCCGGCTTGAAGGCCTTGATTTTGTCCGACGTCTCTTGACACAACTGGTGGATGTTGTTGTAATTGATGTACATCTTAGATGCCTCTACGTCTGTGGAATCCATGGCTAAATTCTAATTTTTTTAATCAATGGGGATGAAACACAAGAGAAGCTAGACGGAGTCTATTGGGCTTGCTTTTGACCAAGGATCAAGAGTTGGGTTGATGCTCGCAGGCGTGTACCCAAATCCTTAATATTCGAAGCGAGATGGCCTGGTTTTATATGACGCACCATCTCATTTTTTTTTCTGTCGCTCCTCTGCTCAGCTGCATAGCCTAGAAACCTAGCCGTGCATGATTGGGAGACCAAAATGAAGGCGATCAGAAAATTGCATATTTTCTGTATTTCCCGTCGTCATTTGTTTCATAAGAATCAAGATTCAGGAGCTCCTGGCGTCCTCATGATGAATATGTATTAGCCTTTGCGGTAATCCCTCGGCATTTCCGTCATGCTTCCGCGATGATTACACTCGGCATTTTACGTTCCCGGTGTCTCGAATTAAATGCCTTTTTTTGGCACTGCGACTAACGTCGTCCGTTGCGACTAATGACGTAGAGGGCATATTCATCTGGTGCCAATACCCATGCCTTTCAACACGTCATCTTTATAGTAAACCAAACCTTACACACTGAGAAGTATTTGAAAATTCTTAACTGATGATTATTTGGAAATCTTTGAAGCAATCCGACTTCTGTAAGTGTGAAATTCTTGCAGATGTCAACGTAAACACAATTTACTCGCATGTCAAGCTAGAAAAGACAACTTCAAAAACCGAGCTCTGCTACATTCATCAATTTGACTTTCGATAGGTGCATTGCTAGTAATGTTAATTATTACTTCATTTTGCTCGTGACAGGTGTTCACAACTTGTTGCATGCACACCCACACGCTCATGCGAAAGTGCTACCTACTCCACATTTCACTACTTTTCCTCTCTTCTCACATTAGTTTCAAAGCTTATCAATTCAAGCATCGTTATGAAGCTTTTTACCGCATTGAGCTCTTTGGCTTTGGCCTCGGCTGCTATTGTAGGGATTGACTTGGGTCACCAATATACAAAGGCTATGATGGTGGCTCCTGGGTTCCCTTTCGAGATTATATTCACGGACGAAGGCAAGAGAAAAGACTCCTCGACGATATATTTGAAGCCAACAGTGAAGGATGGTCATTTGGACGACATTGAGAGAGTATACGGCTCCCAGATTGGCTCTCTATGTACCAGATTCCCAGACTCTTGTGCGGCCAACTTGAAAAACCTCTTGGGAAACTCCATTGATGACATCCACGTTGCTGAATACTTAAAACATCATCACGGTGTTGAAATTGCGGAAAATGAGATCAAAGGTGACTCAATCTCCTTCAACTTGGGCCCCTCTCCAAACTCTCATACCTTTTCTGTTGAAGAGTTGGTCGCCATGTCTTTAGGCAACTTGAAGCAACGCGCCCTCAAGGCTTTGATGGCTCATCCGCAAGCAAGGTTAATTGCGGAGGATGTTGCTGTTTCAGTCTCTCCATTTGCTGATCAGATCACAAGACTTGCCTATTTGGACACTTTGCACTTAGCCAACTTTTCTTCTGTTTTGGGTTTGGTTGATGAAGGTTCCGCTGCTGCTCTTGGTTACATCTCGGGCAAAAAGTTTCTCGCAGAAGACTACAATGACAAGAAAGTGTATGAAGTCATTTTTGACGTCGGCTCTGGATCTACCACAGCAACTTTGTTCTCGTACGTTGCTTACAAGAACAAGACTGTTGAAGTTGATGTTGAGTCTGTTGGCTTTGACAAATCATTTGGAGGTGAGTTATTGACTAATTACGTCTATCAGATTCTTTTCAAGAAATTCTTGGACAACTTCGGTTTTGATTCCTCGTTCGAGTTGCCTCCGAAATTAGCTGCTAGACTCACCGAGGCAGCAGAAAAGGCTAAGACTATCTTATCAGCAAACTCCGATTATCGGGTATCTTTGGAGAGTTTCTATGATGATAAAGATTTTAAGGCTTCCATCACAAGAAAAGAGTTCGAGGATGCCACTTCTGATCTCCTGAACCGGGTTGCTCAACCAATTGTGACTGCGCTCGAAAATTCCATCACCGGTCCTAAAACCATTGCAGATATACAAGCAGTGATTTTGAATGGAGGTTCGACCAGAACCCCTTTCATCCAAAAGGAATTGACTTCCCTTTTGGGAGGAGAGGAGAAAATCGCCAAAACTTTGAATACCGACGAGGCTTGTGCTTTAGGAACTACTATGAGAGCTTATCAATTGAAGATGATTACTGGTAGCGGATTGGACGTGACTCTTCATGACAGAATCTTAAGCGATTTTTCAGTTGGATTTGCTGGTCAACACCAGCCTGTTTTCCACAGAGGCTCTGTGTCTCAGAATTCAACGAGCGTTTCTTTCGGTTTCGTGGGAGAGGATAAGTTTTCCATTGACATGTTCGAGAACGAGAAGCAATTTGGCACCTATGAGATTCACAACATTATCAGAAGATCAGAGGAGTTGAAGTGCAAGGCCGAAGATTTGGAGTTGATTGGTGAATTCACTATTGACCAAAATAAGATTTTTGCTTTGACAAAGCTCTATACGAAATGCAACAGAAGCGCAGAGGTAGAAGAGGAGGGTGCCACTTCTGCTGAAACTAACTCGACTTTGTCTAAGACCAAGAAGACACAGAAAAATGAGGCCAAGATTGGGATTCCATTAATTTCTTTCTCAAAATTGCGTCCTTACTCAATTTCAGAGAAGAGGGAGAAATTGAACTTCTTAACTGATTTGAGTGCTAAGGAGCAAGAGAAGATTGATTTGCAAACTGTTAAAAACTTGGTGGAGAGCTCCTGTTACAGCTTAAAGTCTTATATTGATGATCACTACGAAGCCCTCACGGGTGAACTTGGAAATGAAGAAGTTGACTCTACAAAAGTGTTAGCTGACGAGATCGTTGAATGGCTCGAGTATGAATCCGATCACGCTACCAAAGAGGAGGTCAAGGAGAAAATGTCTTTGGTGAACGAAGCCAGATCCAGGATGGATGCTAGGGTCAGAATGTCAGACACCGATTTGACTATTGATGGCCTCAAAAACCTGTTGAAAGAAGGAAACGATGTGGCCCTGCAAGTTCAAGAATACCTCTTGGAGTACGGATCTCAGATCAGGAAAATCAGAGACAAATATGAGGAAGAGTCCTTTGACTTTGATGCCGAGAACGAAAAAATTATGAACAAGCTCTACGGAAACAAGAAACAAGATGAACGGAATTTGGACAAACACTTCTCAGTATTCAAAGACTCTTTGAAAAAGCTTTCTGAAGTGACTAGTTTATCGCCAAAGAAATTTGACAAGTTGACGAAACAGGAGCGTTTCGAGAAGAATGAAGCAGTGACGTCAGTTTTGTTGTTGATGATGGATGACATTATGAAGCTTCAGAAGATGCACGAGAAGCGCGTTGAGTTTTTGTTGGCAAGAATCGAGAAACTTAGGGAAAGGAAGGCTGCCAAAGACCTTAAGGCGAAGATGAAAGAAGAGAAGGAAAAGGCCGCAGCTGCGAATCAAACTGCCGACGCTGCCCAGGAACCTTTGGATCTTGAAAACGACAAGAATGCGTCCGCTGTTGACAACGAACCTGCCGACAGTAAGCCCGGAGATGAGGCGGAGGAACATGATGAATTGTAAAGTTCGAGGAGCTGAGGAGTGAATATGCCTCCTACCGAGAACAGTGTTGGAAATAAACAACTTCGAGTATTTTCAAACCTAAAATGAATAATCGTAACTTAGCTTAATTGTGAAAGCTAAGAGAATCAGGCGACTGGCCGTGACCCATTTGCAGTCGCAACCTGCATTGTAGCTTCCGCTTCTTCAGAAGCCGATTTCACTTCCAGTGTAACTGCGTATTTGGGTGCGTCTCACTTGAAAGCGAAAAATAGCCTTCTAGAATCATATACCTTCAACATTAGCACTCTTTTGCGCCACAACACGTCGCATCTTTTTCTCTGTAACAATGAGTGCAAACGATCCTTATAGAAAGTACAGAGAGGAATTTGGCAGGCCTGGTACCAGCGAGGCGAGCCGAAGAAGAGAGCAAGAACCTGGCGACCGGCACATCGAGAGAAGACGAGAGAGAGATACTCGTGGAAGTGGCCAACAAAGAGATTTTAGAGGTCAAAGTGATTATCGAAGATACGACCGATACAATGAAGGGGGTGACCGGGGTCACAGATTTGCTAGCAGACCACACGACGATCAAAGGTGGGATCACAGACAATCATCCCGTGGCGATCATCACCGAGGCCGGGCCTCCAGAGGATCGTCAAGGCCTACAAGAGACGACCATAGATCGGAAAAGAGCAATGGGAAGGAAGACATTGATCCTGACGCAGGGTTGACTAGTGAGGAGATCATCGAAAAGTATGAGCGGCGGCTCATCTCCCTCCTTCGTTATCCAACTATTGACAACTACCACGTCACAGAGACACAGTGGGGAGTGATCCCCAAGGGATTTGAGAATGTGACGTCGCAAAGAGCGAAATTATCGGGTCTTTTTCCTCTTCCTGGTGCTCCTAGACCAGTGGATATGACCAAGCTCGAGGGAGTTTTGGAGGACGGCACGTCACCTGAGGTTGGTGTTCTCGTGGCAAAGTCCAAAATTGATCCTTTGGATGCCAAGAATTCATGCATAATATTGATCGAGGACGTCGATTTTCTGATAGTGGACCACAAGAAACTCGCCGAGTATCTTAATAACTATCTTCGATCGGCTGATATCCAGGGCACACATTTGGATAATAATATCGAGAAAAGTCGAAAAACCAAAGACGACAGAAGACTTATAATTGAGTTTAAATCCAACGTTTGCGCAACGTTAGCACTTTCACTCAATGGTAGCTCTATTCCCATGAGCTTATTGAAATTTGCAGAACAGTTCAGCCCGGACGCTAGTGTCACTCAAACTGGAACTGGGCCGAACCCATCAGACGAACTTATTCTCAAAATGTCGCGGCCTGGAGAATTTGTAGTGCAGTGCCTGCCACCATATGGGACTTCAGATGAGATGAAGGACGATGTGGTTGACAACCCCCGCAAACTTACACTCTTGCTTAAGGATGGCTCCGATGAGTCTGGTTTAGTTAAAGCGTTAAGCGGAATAGCACCGTTGAGAGCATTCAAAAATGTTAGAAAAGTTGGCACCAAAGAGCCCTTGAATGTCGCTTTCGTGGAATTTTATATTGATGCCAAGGAGAACCCCAACACAAAATCGGCTCTTAAACTCACCATGGAATATTTAGAAAAGGTGAAAAGTTTACAAATGGTTTCTGAGGCCAAATTTGCTTGCTTGAAAATGTCAGAGGATAATACTATACAAACAAGCATGCAAGATTGCCCAATTGAGATGAAGACTTTGAAATCATTGGTAAAAAATGAATATGTGACATATCACCCCAAGCTGAGGGTCATACAACTTATCAATATTGTTACAGCAATTGACTTGGCCAGTGACGAAACTTACAAATTTATTGAGCAAGATATTTTGCAAGAGGCTTCTTCTTTTGGAAGTGTTGTGTCTATGAAAATACCCAGAAACATACAGGAGAACTCACCGGGAGTTCAGCAATTAGCTAGTAAAGGCATGGGCAAGGTTTACATTGAGTTTGAGGATGAGAAGATGGCGCTTCGAGCTTTAATGGGTATGGCAGGGCGGTACTATAATGACCGCATCGTCTTGTGTGCATTTTATGATCATAAAGATTATTTGAACGGCCTATTTTAATATTCATTTTCTTGCATAAATACCTTAAGTTCGCCAGGAACAGAAGGATCAAAGCCATGTCTAATGAGCAAGCTGTAGAGAGGTTTCGGAAGGGCCGGAATAAAACTCAAACTCAATTTGATGATGTTGTTCTCGTCCAAGTTGGGGAAGCTTCTCAATTCTTTCATAGGTTGGGGAGACTTCAACAATACCGATCTATTGAAGATGAGTTGAGCGACAATAAAGAGAATGTTCATGTGCGTTCCATATGCAAATAAGAAGTCCCAAAGCTTAATTAAGGACTTCAAAGGTGGCGTGCAAGCGCAAAGTGTTAGAACTGAGGGAAATGCATAGATTTCTGCTTTAAGAAATTTTGAATCTAGATATTCGCTCAAAACCGGATCAATGATTTTCAAAACTATGTCAACTAGGCTCAAGCCAGTGTGAACTCCATCCAAGTTGGGAGTGATATAGAGCGGAATTTGCTGGGTTATCAAGTTATGAAGCATTGCAAATGCTTGAGGTTCGCTTTTATAAAACGTGTATGCAATGGGCGCCAAAAGCACATTCATACCCTGAACATACCCAACATCATTACCAGGCATTGAAATAGCGAGTACCGATAGTATGCGCATGAGTGTGTCCTCTGAAACCCTTAGATGAAAACCCTTGTCATTCATTAACGTTCTGAACGTGTCATTTTTGATCTTTTGATACAACTCTGGAGAGAGCTTCAGCTCAACATTTTCAACAAGTTTGGCATATTTGTGACTAGGATAGACTGGGCATTTGCAAAGAATAGACCATACATAAGACCTATAGGGACACTGCTCGTATCCCTCAGGGATCGTGAGGCCTTCAATAAGAATCATGTATCGCAACTTGGACAAACTGTTCTCAACGATAATTTGAGGCATTTCTATGAATTGTTCAATAGAATCCTTTTTGCGGCCTCGATTTGCCACCGCTGCCATTTGGGACATGTTGACACTAGATCAAGGTAGACAAAGTAAACATAGTCGCGCAAGTATGTAGGAGACGTAGAGCGCATGGCGCGGGTCATCAAGACGAAAAAATGAGAAGAGAAAAAACTCCAAACATTAAATAAGACCGCCATCATGCCCAAAGTCACCGAGATTAAAGGGTTTCAGATTCTCAAAGTCAAACTACCGGAAAGCAATGGGAGCCATTACATATATTTCCGCAAACACGAAGCCAAAAGCTCCAAAAATGCGCCAAATATCACCGGAAGGCTGCTTTTCATTTTTAACGTCCCTATCGAAAGCAGCATTAAGAACGTGAAGAAGTTTTTCCAACAGGTGGCAGTTGGTGCCACCGTTGAATCCTATATTCCAAGTGCCTTGGATGATACCGAAGAGGATGTCTACATTAACCTCACCCAATTGTCTAGCGACTTGAAGTATGATGAACAAGATGGAGTCAGCGAGCTTTCACAAAAGTTGCCTAAAAACTGCAGCCTTGTTACATTCATAGACAAAGCGTCGCTTACACTTGCATTGAACTCATTGAAAAAGCTCTCAGCTGAAGGCAAAGTTCCAAATTGGCCCATACAAACATTAGGCACCGAATACATCATGAGCCGCGTGAGGTCCAAAATCCATGATTCCGAACAGTTGTCTGCCATCGTGTCAAGATCCTTAGAACTCTTCAACCAAGCTGAAGAAGATTCCAGGCAAGGTTTGTTGGCGCAAAAAGAGTTGGTCGACGAGGATGGGTTCACTTTAGTTGTTGGACTGCAGGCCAAAACTAAGGGAGACATGTTGGGCAAGCAGAAGCTTTTACAGCAAACGGTAGCAGAGAAAGACCAGAAGAAAGCCAAGAGAAAAGAAAAGGAAGATTTCTACCGTTTCCAGTTGAGAGAAAAAAAGAAGGCGGAAATGAACGATTTGTTGCAGAAGTTCAAGCAAGATCAAGAAAAGGTCAAGTTGATGAAGGAGAAGAAACGTTTCAGGCCTTACTAATTATTCATTTATGTATTATTTATAGACCGGGTTGGATGCTCGTATACCGCGAAGAATTAAGTAGTGCGGCGTGTGTGTTCCACGACTGCCAAAAGAGGTTACATACCAGGTTACATACCAGTAGCGATTTATCGCCAAACCTACCTTGCAGTTGCATACCAATGTCTCTAGAGACAATCAATGACTTGTACAAGAATTCTCAATTTGAGATTTCATCAGACTTGGAAATCTTGGCCACAATCAGATACGATCCCTATCTCGTTCTGAATGTGCCCCTGTCCATCGTGGACGTACAAAAGGAGGCTTTCTTTCTTCTTCCTGAACATATTGAAAGAATTCGCTTTACTTTGAACTTTTTCAGGAATAGTCCTGGATCTCCCCATTATAAAGATTTGCAAGACTTTGTTGTGGAGGAGGACCAGATATTCCAGAAGTTACTTTCCTCATTGGAAGAATCAGGGGTTTCGCTTCACAAACCGCTAAAGGTGCGATTGCTCATCAGAATAAATGGAGATGCTCGTGTGGAGTTATATGAAACACCTGAAAGAGCTAATCTACTCGGGGGTCTAGAGGATCTGGTGCCTGATGAAGAGAGATTCAATTTATACCTTGACGAAACCCCCGTTCTCGCCTCACCATACACATCGTTCAAAACCACCAACCGCGTCGTTTACAACAAGGCTCGGGCCAAGTGCCTTCCTGGACTTTCAAAGAAAGAAGAGGTCATCCTAGTGAATACAACCGGGGAGGTCATGGAGGGTTCCATAACCAATATCGCAATCAAGAACAAGCATGGAGATTGGATTACTCCCAAGCTTACTTCTGGATGCTTGTGCGGTGTGACAAGACACCTTCTACTAAAGAAAAACATCATCAAAGAGGGAAAGATTACCAGGGATATGCTACAGAAGAACCATGACATTCTATTGATGAATGGGGTGATGGGAGTAGTGCGGGGAACACTTCAAAATATCTAATTAAGAAAGAGACTGGATCTCTGCGTCGTCATAACCCATGATGTAAAGAATGTCTCTCAAAGAGTCTGTGTTCAAACAGCAAGGTGCCTCTCGTTGAACCTTTGGCTTTGCGTTCCAGGCCACGCCCCATCCTGCAACACCCATCATAGGCAAGTCGTTTGCACCGTCACCAACAGCAACGGCACTTGCAGGGTCCAAATCGTGTTTAGCTGCAATTTTAAGCAAAAGCTCAGCTTTCTTTTCGCCATTCACAGTGTAGCCCACGGTTGTACCGTCAAGTTTCATGTTGTCGTCAACACCCAAGGTGTTTGCATAGGCATAATGCAAACCCAACTGCTCCTTGACATAGGAAGCCAAGGGAATAAAGCCTCCCGAACAAACGCCCATCACGACGCCTAAATTATTCAAGACTTGGCAGAGTGTTTTGACACCATTCGTAATGACGATCTTACCTTTCAACTCCTCCCAAAGTGTAGAAGAATCAATGCCCTTGAGCAAAGCAACTCTTTCTCTTAAGGACTCATTGAAGTCTAATTCACCATTCATAGCTCTTTCGGTAATCTCGGCCACTTTATCTTCAATATCGGCGTATGCAGCGATTAATTCAATCACCTCTTGATAAATAAGAGTGGAGTCCATGTCGAAAATAAATAACTTTTTGTCCTTTCTCTTTGACTCCTCTTGAAAGAAGATATCATAGGGCAATCCTTCTCCCCTTTTCTTGAGAAGAAGTGTTTGTATTAGATCTGGATTGGATGTTTCCACTTGATAGTCGAACACTCTATTTTTCGAAAGCTCTCTCTTAGATTGGACAGAGACTTCCAACGTAGAAACTAAGGACTCGATGGATTCAGCATCTTTGTTATCAAACTTTTCACCGTGACAGATGAAAGTCAAAGAGTACATTTTGGGAAGAGCTATTGGGCAGATGATGGGCTCGGACTTTGACTCGGTTCAAATTTCAATTGTCGCGCGTCACCGCTAACTCGCAATTTGGACTGATGCTTATACTCTCTATACTCAATATTTATTATGTGCGAAACAAGCGGACCAGCTGATTCAAGCAGCCACTTCACTAGTGCTGGGATTAGCCGAGCTTCTGAGCTCAAATTCGCTAAGACCAATCCCTCCACCTAGCTTCTTGTAGTTTTCCTTCACCACCGCATCTTTCTTGTCAGCCATCTCATTCATCGTGGGCCAGTAAGTGTCATGGATGTATTCAAAGTCCAACATCCCATTAAACTCTTTGTCTAGCTGTTCTTTAGGAACAAAATTCTCGAACGGTTGGTCGTAGATGGTCTTCAGTCGCGTGTAAGGGTCAATGAACGGACCGACAACCTTGAAAAAGGTGTAACCGATCCATGGAATATTCGTGAACAAACCTCTCCCCAAACGCTCAGGGTAGTGGTTCTGCAAAATATGTAGCACCTGTTTGGAAATGCTTAAAGAGGGAAACTTGGAGGAGAGGTTCAAGTGAGCAGGTGCAGCTTTAAAGTCAATAAGCAAGGCCAAAG
Source organism: Metschnikowia kipukae (assembly GCA_002370135.1). Taxonomy (NCBI): domain Eukaryota; kingdom Fungi; phylum Ascomycota; class Pichiomycetes; order Serinales; family Metschnikowiaceae; genus Metschnikowia; species Metschnikowia kipukae. The sequence goes on from NKZJ01000095.1 coordinate 698,941, forward strand.
TGTCTTGGCCTGGAGGCATAAATTGGATCACCCTCTCCAACATGAAAACCAAATGCTGTACTTGCTTGATGGAAGCCGAAGTGTTTTGGTAGCCGTTACGGAGGTACAAACATGGTCTATTGTCAATGTCATAGCCGAGGATAAGGTTTTTTCCGGTGACATTCTCGGCCTCTACCATTTCTGCCGTGAGGAGTTTCTTCGGATCCGTGATGCCTTCCAAGTAGGTAACTCCAAAAGTGCGTCTCCAGACAATAGTCTCTTCAATTCTTTTGATTGTAGCTGGAACTTTCCACTTTGTTGCCCTCAAATATCTTAAAAAACACTCTTTGGTCAACCATGCCTTTTCTTCATCAATTACCGGGTGCATAGCAGCACCAACACTGTCGTTCACGGGGACTTCACCGAGAACGTATTCTTGAAAATGCGCAAGAACCTCGTCATAGCATTTCTGCTCTTCTGTAGAGAGATTCACGTCGGCGGGCTTGGTGGGGTTGATGGGCTTTTCAAAAGGTGTGTGGCACTTGATCAAACCCTTTTTGGATGTGGACGACGATACCGAAGCCACCTTGGTCGATTCCGAGGCACTGTCTTGATCTGAAGTGACGACCGGCTCTGTGTTCTTCTTTCTGAAGAAATTCATTGTCTTCTTATGAGTTCGGCGCTATTATTGTATGCGCCTGGCTGAAGAATGAGTTACGCGAAGTGAGAATTTCGTGCGCGTGTGGTTAGACGAAGTTCCGAAATGTACATGAAACAGCGCTGCAACTAAGCATGCAGAGGATACATGAGCATTAGAAAGCTACTGACGTTAGGTAGTGTTTCGTGTTCGAACATCAAATAAAAGCTGCACTTAGCAGTTTGGGAGAACGAATTGTGAGTTTTATATGATTTGTGCCTAATACTGCAACCGCATATTCAAGAGTTATCGATCAGCTTTATTTTCTGCGATCATCCATAAAATGTGAACCTGATAAATTCAAATGTTAGCCGATGAATTTAAAATTTGAGCCGATAAATTACTCTTTTCGAATTGAAGTTGCTGGTTTTGATACATCAAGTTTTCCATCCATAAATTTTGTAGATTTGAAGTAATATTGAACGAGCAGTATATGCGAAAGTGGACCTGTGCGCGGCGTGTAAATACATGGGGCGTGGAAATACATGGCCACACACTGCTCCTATTATTGATAACCACCATGTCCATTCAATTAAGTTCATCATCACTGCCCAAAGAAATTCCAGCTGACGAGAATTACTTGCAGGAACTCATTCATGAGAATATCGAATCTTTAAGAGACCTCAAGGCATTTAGCGGTATCTTGGCTCTGAAGCTAAGCCAAAAGAGCGCCAAACACAAGTTCTTGATTTCGGCAACTCAAGTCGCCATCGACGAATCCACCGACGGCGACATTGCTGTCAAGTCTTCAATAAGCTCAGTGTGGGATGAAACAAGAGATGGTTACTTTACATTCAAAGTGACAACTGATGACCTAATCTATGTTACTATATTCTGGGTGTACGTTGATTAAGCTCCGCAAGTTCAACCAAGCTTTGCGACACGATTCAGTCTTTCCCAAGCATTTCTCCTTTGCTCACGTGATCCTTGATCTTTCTCGAGTAAAGCTGTCTTTGGATGACGTCCAAGTCGTCACACAAGTCTAGTAGCACTCGCGTGGGTATTCTTGCACTTTCCACATTGCTTTGCACATCTTCGAGAAGACTTTTCACTTCAGGGTCAGTGTTGGGGTTGAACCTTGAACGTTTGAGTGAACTTGGGTCCAAGGCTTCTTGTTCCGGATTATTCAATTTGATATCCTGAGGTGGCAGCGGCGAAGAATAAAGGTTGAGCTCCTTCTCAAATTTCTCCTTCTCGTTGGAGATCTGAGTTTCTTGAAGTGCCACAGTCTTCTTAAAGTCTTTAAGATATGTTGAGTCCAGATTATACAGGTCTTCAAGGGACTTAAGGTACGCTTGCAAACTTTCAAGCTGCTTCATTTCAGCCAGGAGATAAGATTCGAATGCGCTTTTTCTTTCGTTGACCTGGTCGATGCTAAGAGGGTCGAAGTTGTCATTTTTGACGCCTTTCATTCGCAGACGCAACGATCTCAACGGCGGTAACTTTGTGACATTTAGTCTGGCCATGAAGGACTTGGGAAGTTTCTCACTCAACCAGTTCTCTGCAAGAATGCGTTGGCATTCCGCTATCTTTAGGTCACTGTCGGCTTGACCATCAAACCGCTCCAAAGTTTTGCCCATGGACATTTCGAACAAGATCTGGAGTGATTGTAGTGCGGGCCGATCGAGATTTGCCCATAGTTTCTCAATTGATTTACTGGACACTCTTTTACTGTAAGAGGTTTTCGTGAGAAGTTTCTGGGAAGTTCCAGGTTCGTCTTCAATCGACTGATCCTCCACAGCGGGCCCGGAGATAGTGGCATATGGACTCGGACCACTCATCGTATCTTCGTCTATTATCGTTCTCAGTTTTTTCACGGCTCGATTTGTCGCTAGTGTTGATTGATTTGATCTCTTGTAGCTGTAATCTGCATCCGACCCGGGCGACCCGGGCGCCAGGTCTGTATAGTTTGAGGTGACATCACTATAGGGCTCTGGGGTCTGCTCTCTCGAGAGCGCTAGACTGACATCTATGTTCTGCACAGGATCTGCAACGGACCAGCCCATGCTAGATAAATCGCTGTTTTTGTCATCGTCGTCAGCGTTGTTCTCTGTGTCTGAAGGCATGCCATTTGACTGTTTACTCACGTCTTGCTCGGTGCTATCGTGCGTTATCGTCAAAGAAGCACTAAAAATCTTTGACTCCTCTGAACTCTCGGGAACAGTCGTATCCCTTTGTTGAGTATCCAGGCCAAGGGTGGCTTTAATTTGCTCTTCTTCCATGTGTTGCCCCAATATGACAGGCTCGATCCGAGATAGTTTGACACTATTTACATTACGATCGCGACTCCATCGTGCTCGTAAATGGAACTGCATGAACCTGACATGACAGCTTCTCGTGGATAAATTGATATTCACTGGTGCAATTTAGTCTCGAGCAGCTTTTGATGCGTCTACAAAAATTCAGAAAATTTATTTGCATTCGTATTCATGAGTGAACGCTTTTTTCCACTTTCGGTGGTTTGCGATAATTCGGGTTCGGAGGTCGCGTCCAAAGGCCTCGTGCTTTGAGATCATCAAAGATCTCACGCTGGAGCTTTTTGTTCATTGATTTAATCGTCAGTGCACGCACGCCAAATCGAGAAGCAAAATGGTTTACGAGGCCTCTTTCCACGGCGAGCTTCTCATCGTGAGTCAATTCGTTGACAACGCTATCAAAGCACTCGTCCTCTGATTCACCCGGACCAACCAGCTCGAGATCGTGCTTGTACTTGAAAATACTGTGGAGCTTTCTTTCCATGATGTCGAGGTCTTCCCCTTCGCCCTCTTTGAATTTCCGGGGCACAAAAGAATCAAACACCCAATCACAGTACTTTGAGACATCCTTGTCAGAGAGGTCTAGTAGAGAGTCAATGCTCATGCTTTGATATGATTCGCTTGTGTATGGAAAGTCAGCAGGTTTCCAGGTTGAAAGCCAATGCTTCCACGGCATTGGGTCAGCGATGAACGGAGCCAGCCGGAAGTAAAGACGCAAGACAAGGAACATTAGGGTTATGCAGCGCAACTCGGGCGAGTGGGCTATGTATTTGACCCTTAGAAATCCACCGCTGCCACCGGTGCATAGCTCGTGATACTGAGCAAGTAATGAGGGAGTATGAGGTAGCCTTAGACTTTTGAACGTCTTGAACACGAGCGGGTAGAAATCGTTCATGGCGAACAGCCCTGCTGAATTGATTTTGAGCAGAAAAGTCCAGCGCTGGATCATCCGGATGAACCTGTCTTCCATGGGAATGGCTCTGATCACCAAACAAGGAATAGTGCTTACGGGGCATTTCTTGAACAATTCTGGCGGAACAAGAGAAATGGCGTCCAAGCAATGAGTCTTGTTGTTTTTGATCATTTGTAAATAATCGTCGAGATACAAGGGGTATTGGTTGACTTGGCGCAACGCCAAATACACCAAGACAAACAAGTCGAGCACCACAGGGCTCGTTTCAAGCTTCGACACCTTCACACAACGCATCCAAAACAACTTGGTCATACGCATGACGCGTGATAGAAACAATTCTAGTTTGTCCGGCTGTAGGTATTGGTATAGGTGACGCACCACGCGCACACACATAGTTTGCAAGACCTTCTGGAGACATGCCCAGTGGTATAAGCGTCCCTCTTCACCATAAAGTCGAACATCTTTCTTTTGCGATAAGCCTCCGGCCATGGGCGTGGCGGACCTAGAGGCGTATCCGTTATCGGCGATCAGGATGTTCAAACGCTTGGTTTGAGTGTACATCTCTCCATCATCATCGTCGATTTCTATGTTACCCTCCATAACATGACCAAACTGACAGAACTTGCGCCCTGCATCCAGCCGATAGAGCCTGGATCTGCAATTATCCACCCCACATACGGGGCCCCGAATCCATGTTCTCTGGGACATGGTGGTCACTATGCCCAGTTGTAGTAGATGAGGTGTGCAGGTTGTGCGACTCTAACTGATAGTGTGGCCGCGAAAATGTAAGCTGTGTTCGGCGCTTGAATAAATGAGGCATGCACACAAGCGCTTAGCACTTTAAGCACTTGTTTCATTGACAATGAAAAGGTCTTTAGGGTTGAAACTATGTTTCTAACATTCATTGGGTGCTTTCTCCTCACCTTAAAATTCTACTTCTCTTCTAATCTCTTCTAATCTCTTCAAATTTCTTACTTCTATTCATTCTTAGGTTTCTTCAATTGTTTTACTTGTGAAAGCGACCTCGTGACTGCTCTGAACAATCCCAATAATAAATTTCCATATTCAGCTTAAACGCTGGACCAGAAAATTGGGCTGAGGCGATTACTAATGAGGCAAGCGGAGTCGGAGATGGGTGCTAGCTCCGAAAAGACTACTCACGCTGCAGCAGTGCGGGGTGCAGGAACCCCATCCCAATTATCCACGCCTACAATATTACATTTCGGCGTTTAGTGTCCCACACGAAAAAGATCGAATTTCACCAGGGTATATACGCGAGATCCAAATCGCGACTTATCCAAGCGCTGCGTTTTCTTATGCCCGTGCCCGGTGATAGAGCTACACCAATTAATCACGATTTGCAATCGTGCTCTGTATAAAAGACCCAATCGTTCCAGCAACAAAGACAACAGTGTTCAAGAGATCTCCATCGAGCCCTACATATGGAGTTCCGCGGTGCCATGCCAGCCAATGGTGTATCATCGTTTAGCAATTTGGCACTGTCGTATTCTCTGGCCAGTAAAGCTGCGCATACGGAAACGCGGATTTTTGGAGGTTGCTTAATCCCGAACGGTTGCTCGCTTTACGGCGGTTTATGCAGGAGATTCTGGGTATAACCTCTACATTGAGCCCTAGTGCGTCATTGTGCCGGTGCGTCGATGAGGGGGAGCGTAGTGCACCTGGAACCCCACAAAACAGTATAAAGGCGGAATGAAATGTCTTTTCTTCCATTCCTTAGATTTTTTTCTTCTCAAAATCACTCAGAAGACTAAATAACAATGCTCAAGTCTACCATCGGAAAGTCGGTTCCAAGCTTAGTGAGGAGGTACTCCTCTTTGCCATTAACCAAGTCCGTGACCTTGCCAAATGGCACCAAGTACGAACAGCCAACTGGTTTGTTCATCAACAATGAGTTTGTTCCTTCTAAGCAAGGAAAAACTTTCAAGGTCATCTCTCCATCTTCTGAGGAGGAGATCACCGATGTCTACGAGGCTTTGGAAGAAGATGTCAACACTGCAGTGGAAGCTGCTAAAGCTGCATTTGCCGGCGGCTGGTCCGACGCTGACCCTTCTGTCAGAGCTACTGCTTTGAACAAAATTGCTGACATTATTGAAGAAAACGCAGAGACTTTTGCTTTCATCGAAGCTTTGGACAACGGAAAGTCTGTTTCAAACGCCAGAGGTGATATCGGATTGGCTACCAGCTGTTTCAGATCCACTGCCGGCTGGGCCGACAAGATTACTGGCTCTGTGATTGAAACTGGCTCCTCTCACTTCAACTTCACCAGAAAAGAGCCTTTGGGTGTTTGTGGACAGATTATTCCATGGAACTTTCCTTTGTTGATGTTCACCTGGAAAGTTGCTCCAGCTCTTGCCACCAACAACACCATTGTGTTGAAAACATCCGAAACCACTCCTTTGTCTGCCTTGTACCTCTGTTCTTTGTTGAAGGAGCAAAATGTTCTTCCACCAGGAGTTTTGAACGTCGTCAATGGTTTTGGTAAGACTACCGGTAATGCCATCACTGATCACCCTGACATTAGAAAGGTTGCATTCACTGGATCCACCGCTACTGGTAAGGCTATTATGGAGAAATGTGCTAAGACTTTGAAGAAGGTGACTTTGGAATTGGGAGGTAAATCCCCACACATTATTTTTGATGATGCAAAGTTAGATGTGGCCGTTCAAAACGTCATCACAGGTATCTTCTTCAACTCCGGTGAAGTCTGTTGTGCAGGTTCCCGTCTTTACATCCAAGAGGGAATCTATGATGAATTTGTCAAGAAGTTTGTTGCTGCTACTGAATCTGTTAAAGTTGGTAACCCATTCGAAGAAGACGTCTTGCAAGGTGCTCAGAATTCCCAAAACCAATTGGACAAAATCTTGGGCTACATCGAGAACGGTAAGTCTGAGGGTGCTACTTTGTTGTCGGGTGGTAAGAGAGCCGAGGGTAAGGGTTTCTTCATCCAGCCAACTATCTTTGGAGACGTGAAGGAGGACATGAAGATTGTGAAGGAAGAGATCTTTGGTCCAGTCATTACTGTCCACAAGTTCAAGACTCTTGATGAAGTTGTTGAGTTGGCCAATGCCTCTGAGTACGGTTTGGCAGCAGGTATTCAATCCACAAATGTCAACACTTGTATTGAAGCATCAAGAAGAATCAAGGCTGGAACCATTTGGGTGAACACATACAACGATTTCCACGCTATGGTGCCATTTGGAGGCTTTGGTTCTTCTGGTATGGGCAGAGAGATGGGTGGCGAGGTCTTGGAGAACTACACCCAGACTAAAGCAGTGAGACTTGCTCTTCACTAAATTCCACGTTAAGAACAAATTACGAAAATATTGAAAGTGATAGATAGTAACGATTGCAATTTAAAGAATCAACCTATTATGTGACTCGTAAATCGTCCTGCACAACCATATCCAGTTAGACTTGCACATTTGCAGCCTGTTGTGCAGTCAGATAATGGTAAATACACGACCACACAAAGAGCGGCACCTAGTTTCCAGCTATTGCAATTTCGTAATATATCAGCACCCTCAAAGAATCTTATCTCCCCTTTCTACGGGGACTCTCGCCTATTGGAGAAGTCTATGGCCTCTTAGCGCAGTTGTCTCGTTGCGCGCACAATTCTTATCACGTGCATACCGTGACTGTTCTTCCTCACTGTAAGACTATCTTTTCCTGCACGAGGGGGTGCTCAGTCTCACCAAACGACAAAAAAACTTTTGACAAATTTTTCTTCGCTCCACTGTCCTAACTTTCACAAACATTAACAAGATGGTATGTGATACATTATCAATTTGACCCACGAAATGGCCTTTGAATGATGCAGAATATCTATAACATGGATTGAGAGAAGTGATTCATGTGTTATCCATGCCACGAGAAGCGATGCTTGCAGTTCCTCCAATGTGAAAATCCATCAAGAACCTCATCAAGATAGAGAAAGATGAAGCTATTACACAAACGCATAACACGCTTACATGAGCCGGTCGTACTTCTGTTGGCAATTTATACTAACATCTTAGAGTGACTCCGTTACTATCAGAACTAGAAAAGTTATCACTAACCCATTGTTGGCTAGAAGACAATTCGTCATTGACGTCTTGCACCCAAACAGACCAAACGTCTCTAAGGATGAGTTGAGAGAGAGATTGGCTGAAGTTTACAAGGCCGACAAGGACGCTGTCTCCGTTTTCGGTTTCAGAACCCAATTCGGTGGTGGAAAGTCTACTGGTTTCGGTTTGATCTACCAATCCGTTGCTGACGCCAAGAGATTCGAGCCAGCTTACAGATTGGTCAGATACGGTTTGGCTGAGAAGGTTGAGAAGCCATCCAGACAACAAAGAAAGCAAAAGAAGAACAGAGACAAGAAGGTCTTTGGTACTTTGACCACCCATGCTAAGAAGATTGCCAAGAGACAGGCTGAGTAAGCTTCTCTTCCATGACCTAATGAACCTCAGAAGATTTATGACATTGGTGATAATCTCGAATTTCTGGAATTAAATAGTATCTTGTGGTAGTATTTCTTTTGGGTTGCATACTATTTACTCAATAAACAACCAATACTGTATAGTCACTTGTAAAATGTAGTTGAGGCTACGTGCGGTAAACCTGTGCGGGCTATACTAATATTTAAGTGGCTCTCACTATGCTAGTCCGATATATAGGTCTCGTCACTAGAGACGCCAAAATCAACGTCAAATGGATCACTTAATTCACTCATCTCTTTGGCTACTTCGTCCGGCACCGATTCATCGTCATCCAAAAATCTGCTAATCCAGTAGCACTGCTTATCGAATCTTTCGGCCTGTGATCGAAGATATGTAGCAATATCATTGATCACACTGTCGTAGTCATCACCAGTAAGAATCTTGAATATTTTCTCGAAGTATCTGATGAGGGACTCTAAACCCCTTAAGTAGCCTTTGTCCAGTACTTCTGGATATTTTGGAGGCTTGTTGTAATTGTTGTTCGCGACATCATCTCCAAGAATACTTTGGGCAAAGTCAATGATATGTACCTTGATTGTTGCCTCATTTGCAGGCGCAGACCCATCGTACATCAACAAAACAGAAGACCCATACATCCTGTAACCGTTTAGGTTCTCAAATGAACGATAGAGTTCCTTGAGCTGTTGTATAATAGGCGGGATCTTTGAAATAACGGAAAGCATTGACACACCATCATGAAGAAATTTAGCCAAAATTTTAGCGAAAGCCGTGCCGCTTTTGAGACTTCTTCCGAAATATTTGTCCTTAATAAAGTACCTTTTGGAAGCTTTATTCCAGACTTGAAGACCGCAAACCCTAACTCCTAGTTCTCGAGACGTCGTAGCTGCACACTTCTTTCGTTGAGACTGCTGCTTTTTTTCAGAGGCGTCAACGCCGTATTGACGTGTTCCCATCTTTAAATCCAAAGCACAGACTTTGTGCATGTCGGCAGTCAAATCCTCAAGAAGGATGAACCTCTCAAAACGCGTGTGCTTCCGTAAAACTATCTCCGGGGAATGATCTCCTTGATTTAAGCTTGAAATTTGTGAATCGTGATGAAGATTGGAGTGTTGGTTAACATCATCCATGCTGAACAATTCTTCTGATTTCCGGGATTTTGGGACAAATACCTCTTGGATCACTTCAGCTTGCAAGTCACGATTAACAGAAGTTGACCCAATGCTCTTTTGAGAGTCTTTAAAATCTGTTGAAGGAGCCAGCGATGACGAGTGGGAAAGACCCTCTAGTAGGGGTGACGAGGAAGGTGCGCTTCCGGGATACTTTTTCAACAATAAATCAGGGATCATGTGTCTGTTGTCATCTAGAGATACTTCTGGCGGATCTTCTCCTCCAGGCGAGCGATAAAAAGAGACATTCTTGTTCTCATAAGAGCAGCTGCGATTTAAGTGACTGTAGCTTTGATTTGGGGGTGTTTGTTGAGGTGTCACATCTGCACCATATCCGTCAGCCTCGCCATGGCTCTCGAATGTTTGAGTTTGCTCGGGGCCTAGGTCGTGTGAAGTGGCTGTAATTATATCCGTGGGTCCAAAACTGGGACTTGATGCAGGCTCTTGGACAGTACTTGAATAGCGTACATTCAAGACCCCGATGTACTTTGGCATGAACTTATACACGTCCAAATGCTTTTTCTCAACTCCTTCGTACCATAGATTTTCTCTATTCATAAGGGCCTTGCAAACAGCCTTCTTGCTGAATCTAAAGATGGCAGTGTGTCCACCAACATTATCTTTAAAAGGCCGTAGTTCAACAGATAAGGGGAATGAGTCGTCTAATGTGGGCAACTTTTCGTTGGAAGGGCCTTCGGAGGCGAATGAAGCGGCTTCGGACTTGTATGAGTCCAGGCGCATTAGTGGAGGCTGAGGTTTGGCATCTTGTTCATCGCGAGAATGCTTTTTGATCTTGGTGAGTTCTCCATGGCATCCTCTATCAAATTCCAAATCAGCCATTAAGTGTTGCAAATTTTCAGTTTCGGAGATACTGTCAGGAGCCTTAGCAGCATGCGGGGAAGTAGGATTGTTGCTGATATCGGCAGGAGTGTGAGGAAAGTAGGTGGCGGAAGATACTGGCTCAATAACCAGCCTTCGCTTTTTGTTTCCTTCGAACATCTCAGGAAAGTCTGCCGTTATTAGTTCATTGGGCGTCAATTCGGAGCTTGTAGATTTGACATCATCTGTGTCATAGGCATCGATATCAATCAAGTTGTCCAACTTATTTCCATCTCCACGAAATAAACGAAGCGACCTGGCAGCTTTCCTCCCTGTCACCACGGGCATTTCATCCTCAAGCACTTGTAAAGGGGGATTTGTGTAATCTTTCTCCATTCTTTACGGGTAATTGATGGAATCTTAAACAGTACGAGTCATACGATTTCACAGGATTGTAATGCGTCGAGTTTTTGAAGAGATTGATGATCTTATTCCAAAAACTTGTAACCTAATAAGCGCTTATGATTTTTTATCAAGAGCTCAACCACTCGTTCCATGCAACGTGGCCAAAAGAGAAAACGAATATAGCTGAGGAGAGAGTATGCCACAAATAAAGATGACAAAAGGATAGTTTTTTTTTTTTTCTGAACGTTCCTCTATGCTTTGCTTGCGTGTATTGTTTGGTGAGAGGAACGAAGTGTTAGTTTATGTGAGATTTTGTGATGTTTTTTCCCTACTTGTATTTTTATTTTCGTTCGCAAATTCGAAGATTCCCCTTAGAATCAGCTTGATAGATTGGGCATATACTAATTGGGAATGATATTCAATGAACTTCTTTGCTTCTTTTTTATATTACCTGGCATGCTAAAAGGATGAACTCCTCATCGAGCTTTCACCGACTGAACTCTTGCTTCTTGTGTAATACTTTCCGTTATATACAGGACATTCAAGTGGGAAGCAGCAGATGAAGATATAAAGTAGAACGCGTAAAGACTTCCAGGAATGAAATGAACAAATCTGAAGTCGATGAGAGAATATCAAATTGCCCTATTATCGCAGGAATGCTCATGGCACCAACGTGTGTGCGAGTTCCTGCAATTTGCACCCGATAATGGCAGTGCGAGAAACGTGGGTGTATTAATGAATGCCTTGCCTGTTGACCTACAGAAGGCTTGTATTGCTGTCGCAATTCCACACAGCTTTTTATAGATTACTGAAAAGTAAAGTCAAATAAATTCTTTTTATATAAATTTTAAATCGGCACGAGTAATTGCAACGGGGAACGGGAAGGGATGAGCCCTTTTAAAGAGCTTGTCAACTTAAAGTGGTGCTTGATAACAAAGACATACAATTCTAGCTTCTTAGAAATATCCTCAAATCTCTGTCCAAAAATAAGAACGGAATTGTTTGCCAATATAGGTGAGTGTGGGGCGCCATTAAAGTAGAATGAACCTAGGAATGTGATCCATGAGCCTATAAAATGTAATAGAGTTCATACGCCCAATTCCTTGAGTTGATGTTCCGCAAAAAGACAGACGAAATCTTGCAACAGAATTCGATGTAAATAAATATCCAGGTATTTAATAATCAAAGGCATTTATGGCGCTTTCAGCTATATTCAGGCGGTCCCTATCTTTGAGGTGGTTGCAAAGTGGCGTCCGTCAGTTCTTATCTCGCGCTGAGATATTTGTTTCCCCAAATTACGAACAAACTACGAACAAAAACTAAGCAGTTGATTGTGGGCGTAGATGAAAGACATGTTTCAAATTGATTACGAATACATCTAATAGCAAAATATTTAACTCGTCAATAGAAGGCTGAAACATTAATGCGAGACAACTCTGCTTGCGCGTTGCGAAAAGTCTTTACAAAGAGAGACGCTGTCAGAAATACCGAGATAGTGTCCGAATTGAACTAATTATATGTAGTTGGTGATTACCATAACTGAATGCTATCGGGCCAATTACGCCGTTTTTACAATAAATCTGGAGTTTTGGGAGGCACAAAATGCACATTTAACATTTATGGCAAGCAATTCGCACTTTTCCCTGGAAAATTGTAACTTATGCATATACAATTCTTCAAGAGTACGCTCATAAAAAACAAGGCCAGAACATTCGAACACCAATGTTTATCCTAAATAGCTAAACCTCCAGCGTTAAACTTAAGTGTAAACGAGAAAATCAAAATGGGTACGTATATTCGAAACTTATCATAAATCATCAGCTAGAGCCTACGGATGTCGATTTAGGCCTCAACCACCTTCAATGCAATGCTTGTTCCGCCAGTACAGTCCTTGTTCGACAAAGACAACTTGTCGCCACCAGAAGGACATGCATTCCAACCGGTGTTTCCATCATGTGCCAAGTAACCATCTTTAATGGAGAAACCAGTAGTTGCTGCTTGACGGCCAAATGGTGCCACATCTCCCAATTCACCAGTGTTCAGGTCCAAGTTGATACCTCTACCATTTTGGTCAACCAAGGTAGATTGGTCAAAAGTCAACTGCAAGTCTTCTCCCTCAGAACCTCCAACAGAAAAGACATGAGGGTGGCTTTCGACCTTCTTAATGGCAGAGTTCTGCACATTGGAGCCAGAGTGAATGGCAATGAGGCCAAATTTCTTCGAAGTGGTGGTTTCGGACGAGCTCTTCGTCTCGGTACTTTCGGCCTTCACAGTGGCGGTCTTTGTAGTCTTGGCTGTTTGTGTGGTGCTTGCTTCTTTCTTGTCTGGAGTCACGTCATCGACCTTCTTGGAGTCCATGATTCTGATGGCAATACCAGTAAATGCGTCGTCGGTTCTGTCAAATGCGAGTCTGTTGTCTGCAACTCCAAAACCAGAGTCCAGGTCGTGTGCAAGATAGTTGTCCTTGATGGAATATCCCTTTTGAGCCTCGTCAGACAATGTAACATACTTGTCGCTGCCAATGTTAACATACTTTTTGGATACAGAGTCAATCAAGGAACCATCATCGTTCAAAACTAATTTCAAAGTTGTCTTACCGTTTGGGACAACATTTGATCCATCGGCACCCAACAGAGCATATTGGTATTGGGAGCCAGATCTGATGATGGTAGGGCTGATGGATTGGCCTGCAAGAGCAGTGGCGAGAATAGTCAAAAATGGCAAGTATTGCATGTTGTTTCTGAGTTCTTTGCTAATTTCCTTTGGGTATAATTGCAATGCTAAAGTGCTTGATTAAAACTTGTTGTCTTTAGTAAATGTTTGATAGATATTTCAAAGGGGCATCTAATACCCACTTATATACCCTGGTTTCGCAGCCGTTGGTTGCAAGTGCTAAAAATAGCGCGCATCAAAAATAGCATCTCTGTGGAAGCGACGCGCGGTGATGTAACAGTCATCGGTAATAGTCATGTTAGTGTTAGATGGTTATCATCCAATGGATTCTGCTTCTGTGCTTCTGAAAGATGGAAAAGCCCCAAATATACGACTTCACGGGCATTTCGTGGGGTCATGTTGAGTTCAAAAGCGGATGCAAAGTTAGATTGTGGTCCTGTGCTTCTCTCTGTTTGGCTCTTCTGAAAGGCAAGTTTTGATGGTCATGAGTTCCAAAAATAAACTCACCCCGCAAGCTAGTCAATTTCATATTAGTTGAAATAAACTTCAGTTTATCATTGAAGCTTGACCAATACCACCGCGAAACGCATTGGCTAATTTAAGAATATGGTGGTTCATGAAATTGCTTGCCTCGTGAAACAAAAGTAAGAACTTTCGACTTTCCGAGGTTTGAGTATCCGCTAAATTTAAACTTCATTGCACCTGGAGGAAAATGCTTGTCTGCTGCTTATTCGAACATTGCTGATCATTTAGTGGAGATAAATTAAGCTTGATATAGCCGAGAATTAAAGTCTTAAAAAAGGAATTCAAGCTCTCGATGACTCTAAGACAGACAAAATGCTATGTACAAAGCTCGAGTGCATTGAGAACTTTCAAAAATCGAGGAAAGGCGCCACGGCATATTAAAAAACATTTCTTGGAGCTACATGTATACATGTATAAGCCACGTAGTGAGCATCAATGCATCACTCGCGCCTTGTAATTAAATTGCCACATTACCTCAATTCAATGACTTCCAAGTTTTTTGCTGCATAGTGAAAATGCATGGATTTGCTGAGGGTAAACTGTTGCTTTGAAATAATTGCATAGAGATGTGGTGTAAAACCTGGAGCTCAGGAAACACCCAATATCTTAGGAACGATAGGCGGATTTTCTTCGCACATAACATGCATATTGGGCGCAACTGTAATTATTGGGTCTGCAATATTAGGCTTCGACGAAAGAACATCTAGGGGTCTAATCCTCACCCAATCATTTAAGATAAATCTATTGAACAAAATCATTCTTCAAGGCTTATGTAGCTAGAAGATTACTTATTCGTGCACTAAAGGAAGCTTGAAAAGTGCGGTGGTTACAGGATCACCGGTGACCCGCGACATTATCCATTTAAAATACAAGGTCATGAAAATAAATAAGGTCTCCTCACTATAGAGACACTGCTAACCATACCTTTAACCTACTTATTGCTTTGAGTGAATAAGATCCATTGCAGTGCCCTAGTACATTGATGTGCATGGCCAAAATTTGCCAAATCCAGACCACTTTGAGTATGCCCGCGCCATACATCCTGCTTATAGTCTTATGCTAGCGTATGTTAAGGACGTAACCCGGCTACAGAAATGCCTCGAACAACTTTAACTCGAGATTGTACCCAAAACTGGATGTCTCCAGTTAGCCGCAAAGAGTACGCTTGGCCAGAACACTGTCTAGGCATCAGATAAGGAAGTACCCATTACAATGCAACCCCTTCGAGTAACCCCTTAGAACTGGGTGCAGGTTCCCGAGGACTATATAAATTAGTCCTATTCGTAGGGGTCAGTCATCAGTTATTACCTAGTCTAGTAATCATAAGAAGATCTACTGAAATTCCAGAGTCAGCAGTAACATGGCCACACAAGCAAACAACCGTCGAACGAACCCTAACAGCGTAGCGCAGAAGTGTGCAAATTCCAAGTGCAGATTTTGCCGACATGCATGACGAGATATAGACTCGTTATTCAGTCTTAATTACAGAGTAGGGCGAATACATCAACCTACCGTGTCTACATTGTTCAAGCTAAAACGTTTTCGAGTTCAAGAGCTTAGGTTGACAAATTTTGGATTTCACGAAGTATTGGGTGTCACTTTTGGATGATACTTTCGAATATTTATAAAGCCGTTGCTTAAAGGCTATATCTTCTGAAATCACTTTGAATCCTTACGCTTGGTATTCTAGTTAACCTGCAATTTGTCGCATACTTTGCAAAATTTGTTGTAAATTGTGTGCCTACAGCCTATTACCTCGACACTACGCTACTCGGGCCTGCTACCGTGAAGTAACACGTTTGCATAAACTCAAGGTAAGGACCATGACTTCAGGGCATATAACAGTTAACCTTCTTCCTTTTATCATCCGGTATGCTTATTTGACAGCAAAAGGGATTCCTGGATTAATTGTTCGATTATTTGTGATGCACTACTCCCATAAGAATACAATGAAAGGTACATAGGGATGACACGCTACAATTTCATGAAGATTCTTTTGAACCGCATATTTGGGCAACTACAAAGAAGCTACACGAGTTGACCTACACATGAAAGGCAGACTCGTATACAGTCTCTGCGTAAGAGGTTGTGATCCTCTTAATAAGCTAACGTATACAAGGCAAACGCTTCCCACATCAATTCACTATTCTGATAGAAATTGGTTCCATCTAAAGCGACAAAACATGAGTAAAATCATTAGAATTCCTGGGAATAGGCACAGAGTTAGCTTTTTGGCCTTCTTGCTACTAAACCTCATAATCTTTACAATGTACCACTTTAGGGTCGAAGTTACTCTAAAGGACACATTCAAATCTACCACGAAAAGCACGAAATATTCAGTGGGCGAAATTTTACATGGTTACGGTTCCGGGCATTTCAAGAATGCGAAGCCGCTGTTGAGGAATAGAAAGGTACTTTTGCCAGCAAGCTTCAATTTCGACAAAGGTGTCCTCATGAATCATTTGAAATCAACTTCATCTAAAGATTGGCCCCACGAACAATTGAAACGTTCTCAAAGAATAGACTTGCCGCCTGTTAAGAGCGGGAGCTTTTCTCAAACAGACGTTGTCAAATTATTCAATTCTCAGAAGTTTATACACCTGCATCAATGTTATCTGGATATAGGGGAGAAGGTTTCTATAAACGCTGACCAATTGGAGGTGATTCCAGGCAATATGAGAAATATTCTTAAGCTTTACTTAGATGAGTTGGACAACTATAGTGACGACTATAACCAAGACATTGCTCCAATTATTGCAAGACATGTACGGCAAGAACTTAAGCACGATTTCTTCTTTCCATATTGGTATCGTTGTGCAGGTTCATCTGTGTGGCTCAAAGAATACAACATTTATTTTGTGGTTTCTCGTGTGATTTTCAGTCGTGAGAGACAGAGAGATCTGGCCGATCTTAGCCTCGTATTGGTACAAATTTTTGATAAGGACTGGCTAGAGCTCAATGACGTGAGATTAGTGTTTCCGACAAATAAATTAGAAACTGCAGATGCACCCACGTTTCACTGTGATGGGCAAGATTTTTACCTGCATCGTTTTCCCAGATTTATGCCGGTTCCTTTCACTCACAATTACGAAGAGCATGATAATTATTATGCTGGGCCGGAGGATCCAAGATTGAGTCTCGTCAAAAATCCCAAAGGTTATGAGGAACCGATGATAGTATTTAATGCAGAGCAAACTCAAGCTAAGGAAGCTCAAGAGGAGGGCGAGGAAATTGAAACTGATAGTTACAGAAACATGTTCATGTCCTTACTTTTTCAATTGCAACAAGGTAAGAACGAATATTACTTAAATCCAAAAGCAGATCATAAGTACTTCACAAGGACCAAAGAGTTACGGTTAGGGACGTACGATAGATCCCCGGTTGAAAAAAATTGGACACCTTTTATCAGTGAGAGCCAGGAGCTTGGCGGATCAGATAGATACGTTTATTTCACGACGCAACTCACCAACTTGCGTATTATTAAGTGTGATATCTCCGGCGAAGGCGATAACTGTGAAATTGAGCTTGACGCTGAAACCACAGTGGGAGAACTCAGAGGCGGCACGCCGTTTGTGAGCTTAAACACGATGTTCAAAAAACAGACTAACTACGACATACTGCTGTTGATGCCAGAAGGAAGGGAGATTTGGGTTTCTGTTGCCAGGGCCCATTTGAACTATTGTGGATGTGGTCATGCCTTTTACAGACCAAACATTTTAGTTTTAATGAGGGACACCGTTAATTACTTTGACGAAAAAAACCACAAATTCGCTTCCAAAAATTTTTGGCAAATAACTCATGTCTCTTCCTTTTTCGGTATGGGGGCCGAAGTGGTTGCATGGAATCCAGAGGAAGAAGATTCTTTGTGCGGTGAAAATAACGTCTTAATCCCAAATGGCATTGGAGTTTGGGATATTAAAGACATGAACCATAAGAATGGGAAATGGATTGTAGACGATGTGATGACACTTTACGTCTCGATAGCAGACTACACAGTCGACAGGATCCATATTAAGGGATTGCTCCATGCGCTCATGAACACCCGTGATAAGATGTTGTTCTTGAATCCTCCTAGTGGTCCAAAAAATGCAAATGTTGTTCAGCCAGAACTCGACTCGGAGGGTGACATAGTGGGGTACGTCCCGGGATATAGCATCGATAACATTATTTGTGCTATTAAGGAAAGCGAAGAATTTTGCAAAGCCTACGGGGAGGCAATTATAGACAAAGGCAACAGAATCAACCCGCTAGAAGCCGCACATGCCATGGAGCATTTGGAAGATAAAATAAAAGCGTTAGAAATGTCGCTCAAGAAACAGCCTAAGAATGATAAGTATTAATTTCAAGTCCTTTTGTCAAGCGCAATTGACCAACCCGAGAGCTAACCAATTGGCACAGCCACTAACAGGCGGCTGAAACCTTCGAATGCAAAAGTCGTGTAAGGAAAAATTCTTCACCCAGCATAGCCCAATAACCACATTCCTATTTGAGCTATCAAGCTTCTATAGTCAAAATGAGTCTCATTTGCGTTCAATTACCTATCCTTAGCAAGCTCTTGCTTAAATCCTGGCTGTCAAGCTGGTGGTATTGGTAGCTCGTAGACAGGGTTGCGAGATCGACTACATATCTTACATTGTTTAGAGGTATCTTGTGAGGGGACCATGAGAGCTAACACAGTATGTAAAGCACCTGAAATTTGCCTTCTTGTTGCACGTGCCACGAAGAGTTGGGGAATAATAATACTGTCTCCGCAGTTTCGTTTCTCCGCATGCGCGGGGCACGAGACAACTCCGATACAACTTTGAGATCTTAGGAGAAACTCCAATATTTGAGTTTCCAATGATGTCAATTTACACACTATGTGTGATAATGCTACAAACTCATGTCAAATTCGATGTTATGGAAAGCAAAATTCTATTTGAGTTTCCAAGACAGTAAGATTAAAGGATTTGCAACTATCTATGCACATGCGCGATGTTACTACCCAACATGCATGTTCACTGGCATGTGTACTAAAACATTCACTAATATATAAATTGAGGACTAGTATCATTCTTGAACTGTCAAACTAATAATGACTTCAAATATACTTAGCGGATCCTTGCAAAGGACCACATATTGGGTTCCGATTTTACTTGGCGGCCTTGTGACCTATTACCTTTTGACTAAGCTCAAAACTGCATACTTAAGACGTCAGTTCAAAGCCTCCCAGGCACCTTACATCCCTAATAGTTCCTGGTTTTTCAGCTATGGTGCTAATAAAATGATGGATTTGAAAGCAAATGGACGCTTAGTGGAATTTTTATGGAACATTTTCAATGGAGATAATGAAAACTACGTTGTTCGTATCGGAGGATTTGACCTATTTGTTACATCGGATCCAGAAAATATCAAAGCATTGTTGGCCCACCAGTTCAATGATTTCGAGCTAGGACTTCGTCATTCCCACTTCAAGCCGTTATTAGGAAACGGTATCTTCACTTTGGATAATGTTGGCTGGAAACATTCCAGAGCGTTATTAAGACCTAACTTTTCCCGTGAGAAAGTGGCGCACACCGTGGCTCTTGAAAAGCACGTACAGAATTTGTTCAAGCACATCAGAAAGTACCAAGGACAGCCCTTGAAACTCCAGGATTACTTTTACCGCCTTACCGTCGATACATCGACCGAGTTTTTATTTGGCAATTCTGCGTACAGTCTTCTTGACTCTTCCATTGGGGCTCACACTGAAGAGCGTTTTGAAGGTGAAAGCCAGTTTTACGATGCATTTAATACCGCGCAAGAGGTATGTGCCTCCAGAGCTTGGCTTATGAATTTGTACTGGTTGTGGAATCCAAAACATTTTAAGGAGGCCAATAAAATCGTGCATAATTTTGCTGACTACTATGTCAAGAAAGCACTCTCGATGTCTAATGATGAGTTAGAAAAGGAGGGTCAAGACGGATACGTTTTCTTGTATGAATTAGTCAAGGAGACGAGAGACCCCAAGCTCCTTCGCGACCAGTTGTTGAATATTATGATAGCAGGAAGAGACACCACCGCTGGGCTCATGTCCTTCACAATGTATGAATTGCTGAAAAACCCAGCGGTATGGGAGAAGTTGAAAGAAGAGGTTTACGAAAAGTTTGGCTCTGCAAAAGACGCAAGGCCCGAAGACATTTCCTTCGAGACCTTGAAGAAATGCACCTACTTGAGAAACGTGCTCTCCGAGGTCTTACGTTTGTATCCAAGTGTTCCTATCAACTACAGATTTGCCACCAAAAACACGACTTTGCCTCGTGGTGGAGGTAAGGATGGAGACAAGCCAGTGTTGATCGAAAAGGGACAAGGTGTGGGATATCTTATCTCCTCTACACACCGTAACGAGAAATATTACGGTAAAGACTCCCATTCGTTTGTTCCTGAAAGATGGGAAGACAAGAGCTTGAAACCTGGATGGGCTTATCTCCCATTTAACGGTGGCCCTCGTATTTGTTTGGGTCAACAGTTTGCACTCACAGAAGCATCATACATTATCACCAGAATCGCTCAAGAGTTCCCCAACCTTCAGGATTGCGACGAAGAACCTCAAAATTATCCACCACGCATCATCTCACAACTCACCAACTCTATCGCCACTGGATGCCGCATATCCTTGGAATAAATCTACATGCCCTCACAGGTTATACTTACTTATGAAACGCTATTTAATATATATGAACATACTATGAATCTCCCAAGCACCAAATTCTGTAGCGTGTCCCGCTATCGCTCCTAGTATTACGATGCAACAGTATGGGATAGGTTTGCCAAGGGCAACACGTTCCCTGCCTGATTCTCTCGTTGGTCAAGCATGTTATCAAAAAACGTGGTTCTCAATTCCTTCCAACGGGTAGCATAAGTGGACAATGTCACTAATGTTGCCCCGCTCAAGATTTGCAAGCACCACCACAAAAGAGAAGTGGGGAAGGCGCCAGTATATAGCCACACAACCAAAAGGTTGAACACATGAACTGTGACTGCAAAATCCCAGGCCAATTTGGACCTGCCCACAACAAAGGTCACGAATAAAACGCAAAGCAAAGAGTCAAAAAGCCACAAAGCAAATAGAGTCAACCCCATGGCATTGTCCGGTTCTATTAGTTCCCACGAGAAAACCCAGTTCACACTGAAGTCGTAGCCATTCAACAGCGCAACTAAATAGAAAACAATCAAGGCAGTCAAGTAGTAAAAGCATTGCAAAGCCAATATTTGGAGACTTATACGTAGCGGCGTTAGAGCTGTACCGTTATCATTGCCCAAGAATTGGTACCCAGGGGATATCCACGCCATTTTATCGTGGAGTTTATGGTGATCTACGCATTGTCCTTTGATATTCGCAGTCACGTGCATTAGTCACGTTTCGAGGCTAGAAGTGAGTTCAGCCACCTACTCAAATATTATTCGATATAAATTGGTTTTGTGGTCCTGAAATACTCTTTGATTTGTAATGCTCGGATTGATCGAGCTAGACCTGTTTACTTAAGCTTACGGCCACGCTGCTCCGCATGGCAGATTTCGGACTCACTCTTGTCATTATTATACTACTAAATCATCAAGTTTTAGTTGCTTTGGTCTATTTATCTTCTCTTCTTTCCCGATTTAGCATTCCGGGATTTACCCTGTGTGTTAATGCGCTCCGTCTTGGTCTTTTTGTGTATTCTGTCACCGTCCCTCCGAGCCTCTAGCTGTTTTCTCTTCTTGGAATTTGGCTTGCCCTTATTTTTTGTCAATTCACTCATGACCTTGCTCTGTTTTTTGTCTTTTTCGGACTCAAACCAAGTTCTTTTTGGCTTCGAAATAATCTCCTTTTCGTGTTTTAAAAGATTTTCAGCCTTGTTCATTTCCATCTCTGCGGTCAACATCTGCTTTTCAGCCTGCTCTTCCTCAAGAACCTCTTCCACCATCGACGATTTTTGTTCTAAAACTTTGAAGATATTGTCAATTTCCTCCCATTTGACTGATCTGGAGACAGCTTTCTGTTCAGATCCCGAGTCTTGCAACGACTTCATCGCAGCTTTAACAATGTTTCTGTCTGCTGCTGCCTCTCCCACCATAGTGATGGAGCGACCTTCTCTGCCTGCTCTTGCAGTTCTTCCAACTCTATGCAAATAAATTTCGTGAGATTTGGGCATGTCGAAATTGATGACCATCTCAATCTTGGGGATATCCAAACCTCTGGCGGCCAAATCTGTACAAATCAAGATTGGGACGGCAAGGGTTTTAAAGTCGTTCACATTTGTCAAACGCTGCTCTTGACTCAAAGAACCATGCAATTCAGAGACTTTCATACCCAACAATCCAAGCATAATTCTCAACCTGTGAGCCGTCTCTTTTCTCGCAACGAACACAACGATACGACTTTGTTGTGCTGGGTCACACTCCTTTAAAAGCTGATACAACAACGCAGGCTTCATCTCCTCCTTTTTACGTATACGGACGAATTCCTGCACCAATTTTGTGGCGGCAGCCTTGGGAGGATCGATCATAATACGCACAGGTTTGTTCAAAGATAACTGAATCAAATCCTGAATCTTGGTGTTCATCGTAGCGGAGAAAAGCATGGTCTGTCTTTTGTGCTTTGGAATCAACGACAAGATTTCCGTGAGCTCCGCCTGGAAACCTTCTTCCAACATTCTGTCTGCTTCATCCAAGACCAAAATTTCCAAGCTGTCTATGGAGAAAGAAGCCGAGTTTCTGATGTGGTCAATTAATCTACCAGGCGTGGCAACCACAATATCTGGCCTTGACTTTAACTGCTGCTCTTGTTGTCTCAAGTTCAAACCACCCACAGCCAAACCAAAGGATAAGTTGGAAATGAATCTGCCCAACTTCTTTCCCACGTCGCAGACTTGAATAGCCAACTCTCTGGTTGGGGTCATGATAATGACTCTGGTTGCTGGGACTTTGCTGGGCTTGAAAAGTAATCTTTCGATAATTGGGATCATGTAAGCAGCGGTTTTACCGGAACCGGTGACAGCACCGGCAACAATGTCCTTACCCAAAAGGGCAATTGGGATAGATGCTGCTTGAATAGGCGATGGCTTTGAATAGTTGAGATGAGACAATCCTTTCAAAATCGGGCGCGAGAGATCCAATGCTTGGAATGTTTTCGAGGGGTCTTCCGTCTTGTCGGCTTCTTCATAGAACTCGGCTATGGCTTCTGCTGAGTCACCATCATCTTCAGATACTTCTCCGGCTTGAATCTCATCATCCGAGTCTTTCAAGCCATGCTCAGCATCCATGTCAGCATCCATATCATCTCCGTCATCCTCCTCTTCCTCCTCTTCCTCATTTACCTCACTCTCAGTAGCACCCATTCCGAAACCATCCATAGCGAGCTCATCATCGTCTTCTTCCACGACGTCTTCCTTATTGGAATCGTTTTCAGCTGGCTCAGCGCCATTGGAGTTTTGTGTGACATTATCTTCAGCACTTGTAGCGCTCTTTGTTCCAATAAGTCCTGACAAACCACCCTTTCTTCTCAAAATGTCATCCAAGTTGACGTCCTTTTTCTTGACTGATTTCTCGTCATCGGCAACACGAAACTCCCACCCATCTGCTGTGTTTGTGGTTTCAAAACCATCCAAAGAAAATTGGAAATTAGGGTTGATGTCTTTATTCTTGGAATCGTCATTGGTCTTTGTGATCTCAACATCCGAGTCGCTTTCGTTGGCATTTGCCTCTATTTCGGAGTCACTGTCCAATGTCAATAGCAAATCCTCTTTGACTACCTTTTTGGTCTTTTTTGCCATGGTGGAATGTAATGATTGTAGCTGCGATACTCGATGAGATGGGTTTTTTTGATGAGATGCAATGTACTGCACATAATGAATCTACCAGTTTGTACTTTGGATCCCTTAGGATTCAGGAAGCTAAATTGAAGTGGGTATATTTATCTAAAATGAAAGTTGTTCAGGATGTTAGTCAACTCATAGATGTCATAGAACTCATCGCTGTCACTATCATCTTGATCATTGTTGCCTGGCGCGACACCAGAATATGCGTCGCCTTCCAAGACGAGCAACTGGGTATTTTTCCTAATTTCTTGTAGTGACTTCAATTGGTGGGTGGTCTCACTTGAAAGATGTGTCGCATCCATGTTGCCCTGCAACATCTTCAAACCATCGAGCCAAACAGCTTTCTTGTCCTCCGAGTTCGTGTAGAAACTAATAAGAGTCTTGCCCAGCCTGTCATACAAGATGATCTTCTCATAAGATATGGTTCCCTTGACCGAAATCAAAGAATCATTTTTGAGCTTATCCTGAGCTCCAATCAGATCACCGATCTTGATAGAATCAAATTTGGCAATGTCCTTCAAAGCGATCGATTGCGTTTCCATTTCCTCAAGAGTTGGTCTGATCACCACGATATCACTAAACTCCTTGTAGTGAAGAAACTTTCTGTTGGGACTTAATATTATGAAGTAGTAATTTGGCCCCTCGGTCTTTTTAACTCTGGCATTGAGCAATTTAGTGGCATGAGACTCTGTGTGGACCCAAGAGCCCTTTAAAAGTTGCATAACTCTTTGTTCACAAACAAACTCACTGACTTCCTGTTGTAAAGTTCTGTCAAATTCAGGAAACCGAGGATTCCATTTCTTTGCGTGCAATGATTTCAAGTCGTCGAATTGCGAATGTCTTATGTCCTCACAGGATCTAACAGTGAACTTCTCCAACTCCTCTTCGATATTGTTGTTGTTTTCAAGAGCAATCTCCAAATAATCGATGTTACTTCTGAGTAAATCGATGATACCTCTTATGTCCTTTGGGTTTTCCAAAGTGGATTTTGTTTCCTGCCACAACCTCAAACATAAGTTCATGGAGAAGTAGATCATCAACTCCCATGAAAGAATGTGACTTTTCAAGCGCGGGTATGCCTTGTAGTTTTGGAATATATTGAGCCATAGTTCAGTACACTCCGAAATGAAAAGAAACATGGGAAAGGTCCTGTTGTGGTCACTCATAATCAATTCTTCGTGAAACTTCTTTTTGAAAGTCATGTTTGGATCCTTTAAGAAAACCTTCAAGTCCATAGCAAGCAAGATCGTGAAGTTCTCCACTACAAAGCTTTGAGGATTGGATGTAAAACCTGCTTTCACGTACTCCTCTGTTGACGCAGGCGTTCCAAACTCATTCAATGCCACGTCCAAGAAAATAAATAAGTTAGTGAGCATAACCTGGTGCGAAGGCATGGTCATGTTGAATCTTGTCTTACCAAGATACTCATTAAGCCTGAAATAAGAGCTCTCGAGGTGGGCAATCGAGTCTAGGATCTGAGGATCGTTGGTTTCAATCAAGTTTCCGATAGTGGAGAAGAACTTCACGTGTTTAAGACGACCACTTAATGTAATGATTCTATCGTAGTTGAATTGCAATGCTTTGTCTATCAAGTCGGTAACCAATCTGATCGAGTTCAAAAGGATTTTTGTGTCCGAGACGTATAATTTAGCAGTAAGAACATCGATAGTATCCAAATACGTGACCAAGCTTTGGTATAGTGGCAAGTGAATGTCGATGGACGAGTCTCCGTAATTTTGGGGATATGGACCGCCAGCGATAGAAATCACCGCGATCTTCAAAATAGCCTTGTAGGTCTCGGTGGACATTTTCGTGGACACAATGGAGAACAAAGAGTTGAACAAGCCCTCGTCCAAGATTTGCGTGAACTCTGGAGACACGGCCACCGAGCCAGGGGCAGAGACACAATCCAATAGCTTAGCAAGAACGACTATGGAGTTGACCTTTTCTTGTTTATCCTTGCCCAAGATGTTGGTCTTGAGAACCGAGGAGTAGCTGAGCGCTGTTGCTTCATCGAGGTTGGATCTCGAAATGTTCGACTTGCTCAAGAGGTCATTGAGCTTATGATTTATGGTTCGAGATGACTCTGACATGTTGGGAACAGTGTGCTTTTTGATAAGTTGGGAGGGGCAGCCAAAAGCAGGCACTTAGGTGTTGAGGGTGGGGACGATGAGCGCCTATACGATTCAAGCTGAGTTTGTTCAGTACAACTGCTGGGGAGAATCCTGGAGAAAGAGGGTGTAGTTAAGGAACACGACTTCGCAATTTACGAGGGTGGGGGTGGGCGGACTCAGTTAATGGTGATGCAACTTATTGACGTATGGCGGCAGTTGAGCGCACGAAAAAAAGACGGTTTTCGTCGGTAACGGACTGCACGCGCACTAATGTGACTTCGCAATTCGCTGTTTTTGGCACATTAAAACGGTAAAAGAATTTTCATTGCGGTTGAGTTCTGCACATGTACTGGCGCCTCGCATGGAACAATGAACTTAACTTCTGCACTTAGTCGGCGCCAGCCTTTGTCCCTGCTTGAGGGCGCCGACTTGAAATCAGATGTTTTTTCTTCCTCGGGTGCTTTGTTTATCATTTCTGTCTGCTGTGCAATTTCTGCATAGATAAGCGAAATTCCGCGAAAGCATGCTTTCCAAAGCGCTGGTCCAATGTGGCCCACATGAAAAATGCAAGCTGCCAATCACTTGCAGGTTTTTTTTGTTCGGAATTGTCTGAGACGTGAACTTATCATGACTTGGGTTTGAATGCGTGGGTGCAATAATTCTTGGTTGCGTCTGAAGCTTTGTCATGTCTCGTGTAGCTAGGCTACTTTGGTATGGTAGCATATTAATTTTTAGTTTTGCCTAATTCTGATCAATCGATGCAAACTAGCTTTGACTTGCCTGACTAGGGACACAGAGTTTATATGCCGCTATATTACTTAGTGTGAAAAGGCTTCAAACATGTAGCATTGCGCGTCTAGGCCGCGCGACGTGGCAAAATCAAGTATTCAAGCCAGAACCGCAACTCACTAAGTATAATCTCACCGCCTTCCAACGTATACAATGTTGGATTTTTCGAAAGTATGCCACAACTTTTCTTTAATCAAAAGCAATGATACTAACAATTCTAGTCTTTGTCTTTTTTGGACAACTCTTCAATCGAGTGGAAGTCTGTGGTGTCGTCTCTCTTGATCGGTAAATATGTGTTCGAGACCTACATTGACTATAGACAATACCAAGTCTTTTGCAACAAAAAGCCGCCTGCATCAATCGAAAAGGAGGTCACTCAGGATGTCTTCTTGAAGTCTCAAGAGTACTCTAGAGCAAAAGCAAAGTTCAGCTTCTTCTCAAATGCCTTTGAAATCCTCAAGGAGCTTGCTGTCATCAAGTATGACTTCTTGCCCTTCTTGTGGAAGTACACAAGCTCTCTTTCCTACTCCTTGTCCAAAGTGTCTTACATTGGCCGCTTTTTCGGTTCATCTGTCATGTCTCAAAGCATCTTGTTCTTCGCCGTCACTACCGTGCTCTCTACCATCGAGTCCTTGCCCTTCTCTTTCTACCAGAATTTTGTGTTGGAGGAAAAGTATGGCTTTAACAAGTTGACTTTGAAGGTTTGGATTGTCGATACTCTTAAATCCGTTCTTTTGACCGTGTTTTTGGGATCGCCTTTCGTTTATGGGTTTTTGAAGATCATTGACCACTTCGGAGTCAAGTTCGTCTCTTATGCTTGTGTCTTTGTGTTGGTGGCTCAGCTTTTCTTTATGACTGTGATCCCTACTTTGATTATGCCTTTGTTTTACAAGTTTACCGCTCTTGAAGAGGGTGAATTGAAAACCGAGATTGAAGCTTTGGCAAAGAGAAACAACTTTCCGCTTACCCAGTTGTTTGTTATTGATGGGTCCAAGAGAAGCGCTCACTCCAATGCCTTCTTTGTTGGCTTGCCTTGGAGCAAGAAGATTGTGCTTTACGACACGTTAATCGAACACAATACTACTGAGCAAACCGTGGCTGTATTGGCTCATGAAATTGGCCATTGGAAATTGAACCACTTGCCTCAAATGTTGCTCGCAACGCAGTTCAGCGTAGCCACAACATTCATTTTGTTCTCTACATTCCTCGAAAACAAGTCCATCTTCCATTCTTTTGGTTTCTACCAGAATTATCCTGCTTTCATTGCTTTCACTTTGTTCTCTTACGTGAGCTCACCAGTCAATTGCATCACCCAATTCGCAATGAATATTTTGTCACGTAAGAACGAGTTTCAAGCTGACGAATATGCCAAGGATCAAGGGTACACTGAGGACTTGGCTGCATCTTTGATCAAGCTCTCGACAAAGAACTTGAGCTCTTTGAATACTGATTGGTTGTACTCTGCCTACAATCACTCGCACCCAATTTTGGCCGACAGATTGAATGCGCTTGGCTACATCTCCAAAGAAAAGATTGGTAACGTGAAGTTGGAAGTTGAGGGAACTGAAAAAAGTGATTAGAGCCCTACCGAGGCTTTCCTCGAATAGTAGATGATACTTACTATTACATGACTTCATGACTTAAAGATTTTCTGCACTATATTCTTTCTCTTCCGTACTTCTCGTTATAAAAATTGTACGTCTCCCTCATTTGAGCGTAGATTAAATGCGTTTTGCCGATATAGTGGTCAGCTAACCTTCTATCACTGTCGAGTCTAGACAAATAAGCGCCGCAAACTTCACAGACTTGGAGTTTCTGTTGCGCTGATTGTCCCACGTTTTCAGCAATTATTCTAGCTTGTTCCGCTGCCACCTCCCTCTGCTTCATGACACTTTCTAGCAAGCCACTTTGCTCAAGAGATTTTTGAATTTCATTGGCTTCCGCTAGGTATTGGGTTTCAGATGCCATGAGTCCTATTTTAGTATCTAGAAGTTCCAAGTCTTTTGTAACAGCAGCAATTTTCGCCCGTTCTGCAGGTGTATGTTCTAATCTTTGTAGGGCTGCAGCTATGACGGAATCAATCTCTTCAATGTGCCGGCGAAGAATTTTTAAGTACTCCTTTTCAAACTGGGGAAAAGACTCGCCTTTGTTTTTCGTTAGGTACTCATACTCCAACTTGTGTTTTTCGAGATGTAGTGAGGGACACTGGCCCATATCAATCTTAGTGCCTGAAAACAAGTCGTAAGGACAGCTTCCCACGAGAAATGCTTTGCAAACCCGAGGATGTGACATATCAACCTCTTTTCGTTTGATTTGAGGCGACACTAGCGCATCTCGGCCCATGAGTTGTTCTAGTAGAAGCCTTTGCTCATTAGCCATTTTTCACTAAGAACTTATTTATTGGAATTGAAATGCTCAAACCGCGAAGAGTAGGGTGGCAAGGAATTAAGAGTTTGAAGTCTTGATAGTGGTGTAATGCGAAGATCCAAGCACAGATGCGCAACATGCAGGATCTCCTTGAGTAGGCAGTAAGCATATTTTGACCTTGAGATAACCTTGGTTCTTTCTCTATAACGAGACCACGAATTCTTCTCAGCAAGTGCTGACACTGTGAGATGTTTTCCAAACCGCTATTTTTCCCTTAGCCAAAAAAACGACGCCCGACCGGAGATTGAAATCCCTCACAATAATTATTCATTTTTCCACTGCTTTAAATTTTCATGAGCATTAAGAAATCACAGATCAAAATAATTTGACTACTCGAAACAATATTATCTATGGACCTGAAAGACTTTCTCCTCATTTGGGACTACACAAAAGCAGCGGAGATACAGAAAGGTGCATATACGAGAGAACGCCACATGCTGTAGACCGAAGCATGCACATCGGGTAGTACTGCACTCATTACGGGCTATCAATTTAGCCATAAATTGACTTTGGCACATCTGGTGTACGGGTTTCCGCATTGACTTCCTTACTTATCGGGACTTCTGGAAGCCGCGTCCTACTCGCACCCATAAAAACGAGCCACAGTATTTGCTAGTGAGAACAAACTCATGAAAAAATACCAGTTGATAGGCCGCAGATCGGCAGTGAATCACCGGCGAAAAACGCAATCTTATCCGGCGCTACATATCTGCCAATTACCCTATGAAATCCTTACATTCATCTTCTCTTGCTTGGAGGAGGATATCAGTTCCATTCTCCTGATCGCCTCCACCTGTTCCAAATTCAACACCATACTCCTGAAACTCTGGCTATATCGAACTCTACGATTCAACAACATTCCACAATTCTTGAAATTCTCTCACGCGCATTTACCTCACAGGGGATCTTCCTTCACGAAGCGCTTCATCAACATAGAGCCTAGTGCTAAGATCAACTTTGTTACCTCGGTGCATTTGGTCAACCCTCCCACTTTTAGCAGTGCAAACACTCTGGCAAGCATAGCCGGCAGCTACACGGTGGATACTCTGGATGCCGGCACTCTGGAATACCAGCACTTTGTAAGAAACCTACGAAGTCTTCTTGACGAGGCTTACGGTTTGAAAGAGGTGAAAATCTCGGAGATCTCGCCTAGGTTTGAATTCTCCCCCACAATATTGCATCCTAGCTCTACTCTGAATCTCATGTCGAAATTCAAACCTACTAAGCAAACACGTTCTCTCGAGATTCTTGAGTTGAAGGCACAGTCGGGGTGGACTATACCTTTCAAATTGAATCACATGTCTTTGTTTCTCAGTGTGTTTGATAGCATTTCGCAGTTGCGACTTACAAACTTTGCAATTAGTGAACAAAAATTAGATACCCCCGATATCGATCTTAGCCGCATCTCCGTCAAGTCTTTGAGTCTCAAATCTTGCATTTATGCGGAATTGAAAAAGCAAACAAATAAAAGACAAGTGATAGAGATGTTTTCCGATACAGCAGACTTGAGGCTTGCTGCCATTCAAAATGGCTCAGACTTGTCTTTAATTGATGTTTTCAAAGTCAATGAACAGCTCTCGAGTCTAGCCCTTGATATAAGCTCCTCTATCTTTTATTCTGCAGATCCAGCTGACAATTCTTTGAAATTCAACTTCTCAAAGTACAACGAATTCTTCAAGCTAGTTTGCTCGAGGAAAGGTGGGTACCAGAAGCTAAAGTCGCTCACACTATTTAATTTCGATTTGTTCCACACAATCTCTCATGAACACAAGAGTGGAAACACACACGGCGAACGTGAAGACGGGCAACAGAGCGAGGATTTAGATAACGATGAATGGAGCCCAGTACCTACAAACACCTTCGAGCATTTCATGAAGTATATTTCGAATGTTCCGTTTCTTACTCTCATCGTGAAAGAAGCACCACAGGTGGTACAGACATGTAAGAATTGTGGGCTCACCACAAAAGACCAGACTAAAGATATTTCAAGTCTTCGTGAGAGCGAATGGAACATTATTCTTCAGCCAGTATTGAGCAATAAAGACTGCTCAGTCTTTGTCTATGATCACAAATCTGAACCCCTTTTCTGGAGAAGGAAAATTCTTTAGCTTATTTAGTTGCCAAAGCAAAATAATATGGCAAAGTTGTGTTCGACATGTGGCTCTTCAAATAGAATGGAAAAGCATTGCAATGGTGAGAGCTGCACCTAATGAAAATACTATCTCAAATTTTCTTAACAAATGTGAAGCATCTACCGATCATAAGTTAGTAACATTATGTGGTTGTGCTTTGTGGATTTGGCGACATACCATCATTATGATAAAGAGAATAAGGTCAGAAATGCCTCGCTAATCTTTCGGAGTAAATCAGAGACAAATCCTTGAGAATGCAGCTCTGAGGGATCTTCAGAATACTCGTTGGGCTCTGCAAGATCAAAGTCGAATTCCTCTATCTCTTCGCCATCACTTGTCTCGGAACCTTGCAGATCAGTCTTTTCATCGTCCTGTTCCTCGCCACCACAGTCATTGTTATACATACCATTTGGATAATCACATTCAGGATTAAAACCCTGGTTTCTCTCCACTGTCGCTGAGTCTATGAAGACCAGAGTTCCGTCGACATCAAACACTTTGTACGAAGATTCAAGGTCCGATGGCAAGAGTTTGATAAAAGATCCTCTCTTGACAGAAACACCTTTCATAATTAAGTCGTTCGCTACTGGATGCGGAAGCAGCTTTGTTACATGCAAGTTGCGGTAAGAGTTACCACATTTTGGCGCCTCTGGCAGCTTGGCTGTGGCGTGTTTTATTCTCTCCGGAGAAAATTCCTCCACCAGCGAGAACTGCTTTCTGGCATTATGAAAATCTTGATGGAGCTCAACATTTCCATCAGGAAGAATTTTGACGAGACCATACTGATTAGGTTCTTCCGTAAACTCATAGATCAAGCCTCCGCTAAATACGTGAAGCATGTTCTCAGAGTAGAGGGCTCGAACCTCGTCGAAACTTCTGGGCCTGATTGTGTTGCACCCATACCTTGGAGTTAGTAAAAGTACGGTCTTATTCAAACTTGTAAATACATGCTCACATACTCTGAAAAGAAAATTGGTTTCGAGAATTCAGCATATGCATCAACCAAAGTATTATAACCACTGGTGTAGAATGTTTGCTGACCACACCACTGATACGAATTGACTCCATAGAAGTCAACCGAATCAGTCGAGTCATTCAAAACACACTCTAAATAACTCGCTAATGAAGTTCGATAATTCAAATCATCGGCAGCAGAGTAGCCCACAGGAATGAT
Organism: Metschnikowia kipukae; assembly: GCA_002370135.1. NCBI lineage: Eukaryota > Fungi > Ascomycota > Pichiomycetes > Serinales > Metschnikowiaceae > Metschnikowia > Metschnikowia kipukae. The sequence continues at coordinate 731,287 of NKZJ01000095.1, forward strand.
TCTAACACTGTTTGACTTTATATACTGCTTAATGTCTCTAACGACAGCTTTGATATAAGGAGGTGACTTCGAAGCTGACATCTCATCGTTGATTATTTCGTTTCCAGCAAAAAAGGCTAGTGTATTGTTATAGGTGCTAAATTGTTGTACCACCAGAAATATATTCCTCATGTAGTCTCTCGTGTAAGTGGACCAGGGCTCGTATCTGTTCAAATGGTGTCCCAGAACTGGGGAGTTGACGTCCAAAACCAAATAAATGCCTGCAGTTGCTAAAGCTGTCATACATGCATCATGATCAAGCTCAGCATTGATATTGTACACGCGGATAGTCTGAAGTTAGTAAAGTGTTTTTAATCTGGATTGTCATGGGTGCAAAATTGAGAATTGCAAATAAATATTTTGAGCGGGTTTACACCATTTTAAAATTCTTTATTGAAAAAAAAAGGGGTGACCGGAATTACTTACATTAATTTTGAGTTTCTGAAATAGAGCAATGTCTCTTACACATATGTCAAGATCGGACAAAGGATCAGAATCTTGGCCCGCAGACAGAGACCCCCCTGGTTGGTAATCCACTCCCTTAATATAAAACTAATAGTTAGTATTTCAATGTTGAATGTAAAAGTGAATTAAGATCATCAGTCTCGGAAAGCATCATACGGGTTGCTGGGTGACGCTATCAATGAAGTGTCTCCCTTCTACAGTGATTGGATGAATGTACGCCGTTACCGTTGATAACAAGATCGCTATTGCTATGTAAAACATTTGGCAATATTTTGGTGAGGCCTCAATCATGGTAAAAATAGGTTTTTTATTTTCTTTTTGATTTTTGGAAGTATCCTGATTCCAGTCGTTTTGCGTTTTGTAAATCTTTGACGCACATTATCAAAATCGCAGGTGTTACAATCGTCCCGAAAAACACAACATGTAAGTCATTCTGGGTTAAAACCACGCATTTTTCGATTCGTTGAGCTACGTAAATTTGTTTATCTATTTGGCAAAACTCTTTCGTAGCTCTTTTCGGATCTAATTCAAGCAACCAAGATTTATTTGTAACTTTACCTGTAAATTGCTAGTGTTTCGTTATTACTCTGTGAAATTTATGCAGTAGATGATGATGAATTGATGACTTATGCAATTTAAGCCCATCAAAAGCACCAATTTTAGCACTTGAACCTATATCTTTATTGCATATTTTAAACTGTATATATTCCGATATAGTGTAACGGCTATCACGGTTCGCTTTCACCGAGCAAACCCGGGTTCGACTCCCGGTATCGGAGTTTTTTTTCCCCTTTCTTTCTGTGAAAGTACTCAAAGGTACTGTCAAAGATAGTTCATAATTTTCGAGCTACATTACTTCTAGTCCGAGTATAGATTAATAACTAGCTTACTTCTTCTTCGAAGCAGTTTTTCCGTCTGGAATGGTGTAAAGAACCATCTCGTTGCCCTCAGAGAGATCCTTTTCGACCTTGTAGTAGCCCTTTCTTTCGAATTGAATGATATCACCCTTCTTCAAGGCTTTGACGTTCAAGTCGGCGAATGCGTGCTCCTTGAATTCAGTGACAGGGGTAATAAAGTCCTCGAAGTTATCGGTCTCCTCCAACTTGTCCTTAGTAATCAAGTGGTCGAAATCAACGAGCTCAACCTTAGTCTTGTCTTCAGTGTTTGCCAACCAGGTGACCTTCTTCTCGGTTTTACGGAAATCACCCTCCAAGTGCAACTCTGCATCAATAGATTTGACACTGTCACCCTCTTTATGAATTTTTCTGATGATAACATTGCCCCAGTCCATGAATGTGACCTCCTCTCCTTCAGAGAAAGAAGATGCGTCAGCTTGTTCAACCAAGATCTCGTTAGTGAACAACACCTTCTTCAATCCAACATCTGGATTCTTCTTGTGCTTTGGCTTCTCCTCAGTGACTGGGGAGGATGGACCGTTCGAAAGGCGAACAGGGACAGCATTGTCAGAGTTGATTGCGGTGTGTCTTGGGGCCACAGGATCGATAATCTTTTTGTTCAAAGCCCAAATAGAAGACCATTCCATGTTGATGATGTTCTTAGAAGGACCTTGCGAGATGATGAAGTTTCTCAATCCTTCGACGGTCATACCTCTTCTTCTCACACCTCTAACAGTTGGGAATCTAGGGTCGTCCCAGTTTTGAACAATACCGTTGTCAACAAACCATTGCAACTTTCTCTTGGAAAGTAAAGTTCTCATGAAGTTCACTCTTCCGAAATCCCAAATGTCAACATGGCGCAACTTCAAAGACTTTTGAATCCAATCGTATTGCGGGTTACGGTCTCTGTACTCGTTCGTTCTCAAGGAATGGGTCACACCCTCAATAGAGTCAACGACAGGAACACAGAAATCATAAGTGGGGTACATTTTCCACTGAGTTCCAGTTCTGTGATGAGGGGTCAAGTTGCATCTGTAGATGACAGGGTCTCTCAAAGCTTTGTTAGGGTTGGTGTAGTCAATCTTAGCTCTGACACAATTCTTCAAACCGGTTTCGGTTCCGTTCTTCATTTCTTCAGTGAAGATTCTCAAGTTTTCCTCGACTGATGTGTCTCTCTTTGCGGATGCAATACCGTCCATTCTTTCCTCTCTCATTCTCTCCAATGGGGTGTCATCGCAGTAAGCATTGCCCTCTTTGATCATGGTAACGGCTAAGTCATACATTTGGTCAAAGTAGTTTGAAGAGTAAGTAACTTGGTCACCTTTGATACCCAAAAGAGCCAAGTCCTCGATAATAGCATCTTGGAACTCAGTCTTCTCTTTAGATGGGTTGGTGTCATCGAAACGAATGATCAATTTACCTTTGTACTCATGAGCAAAGTATTCGTTCAAAATGGCAGCCTTGACGTGCCCGATGTGCAAGTATCCAGAAGGCTCAGGAGGGAAACGGGTGACAACCTGGCCCATCTTGGCGTTTGGCAAGTTAATAGCGAAATTAGCCTTGTGAGTTTCTTTCTTTTCTCCCTTCGAGGCTTTAGCGGCTTTTCTCATCTCATTGATGGCCTTGGTGGTCTTCTCTGCAACGTCAAATCTGGCATCGGCTGCAACAAAGTTGTACCATCTGGAAATGTTGATGTAAACCTCATTCTTGAGCACAGAGCCCATGACTGCGTTAGCTCTCAAGACACCCCAGACAGCAATGTCAGCCAAAGACAAAGCATGACCAACCATGAAGGATCTGAAGTTCAAGTGAGCGTCCAAGGTTTCCAAGTCTGTGGCCAAGGCTTTAAAGTTCTTGTTGGTCAACTTTTCTAAGGCGAACAGCACCCAGGAAGCAGAATCCTTGGCAGTGTTAGCAATGGAAGGAGTCAAGGAAGCGAGGATTTGCAAGACATCCTGCTCGCCGGCAATCACCTTGTCCTCGATAGAAAAGGAGGAGGTGGCATCAGAAGAGTCAACGGCCTTCTCGTCAACAAAGTCCACGGTGACGTCTGCTTTAGACTCAGCCTTGACGAACTCAGAGGCAATGATGGAGGAGTAGGCAATGAATGGCGCCTTAGCAGCAATAGTCAACGAGGGCATTTTCGCTTGTCTAAGTGTACTATGAGTGATTGAGTCTCGAGGAAACAGAAAAAATCCTCATGCGCAAGTCACGTGGCATGTGCTGGAAGCTGTCTTATAGCCGCGAACCATCGACTAAGAGTATCCTTACCACGGTTAATTCCACGTCTACACTGAGGATTTGTCCAGGATGTCATCACGGCAGAATGGCACATCTCGTCCTACTGCGAAACGGTCGCCTTCGATTCTTGTCACCGATTCCAGAACCAATGTGGTAAGAGGTACAAGGGCACCGTTTGCAGGACAGAACTATAGAAAACAGCAGCAGCAGCAACAGCAGCAACAACAACAACAAGAACAACAGCAGCATCATCAGCTCGGCCAGTCAGACTCCTCAACTGCTTCTCGCCATGGCTCCTCCAGTTTGCACAAAAGAGTGGCTGCCAGGGCCAACAAATATACCGACATTTCGGTGGATAAACTCTTAAGTGGACTGAGTGATATTCCGTCAGGTCAAAGTCGGCTACCGCTTTTTTCAACCCATGCTAATTCTCTATCATCTCCACAACGAAGTATCTCGCCGCCTGTGGGCCAAGGTACAGTGGATCAAAGACGCAGAAATATCTTGTCACAGCATCTTCCAGCCAGAACGTCCAAAAACTCTCAGCGTTTGGTTCTCATTCCTGACATCAATGGACAGCAGCCACGTGTCGACTCGCCTCCTTTACTTTCTGAGCAACGCAGTCTGGATCTTCCATTTCAAGTCCAACGCAGTCGTGCGGAGCTATTACCCAAGGATGCTCGAGCCAAGGAGCTCAGTAGGGTCACTGCGTATTACATATGCGAGGAGTTTAACTTGCAAGTTCTCATGACCTTTTTGGAAAAGGTTCACAACGTCCAGCCCCGGCTCTACGATGAGGCGCTCTATGTTCCATACACACTACCATTACTTCCGGCCTCTGATGGCTTCAGAGTGAAATCAAATGATTCCGCAAAATCGCTTCCCAGCAAGAGATTTGTCGAGAAGATGATCAATAAAAGTGAACAATTCGATCATCTATACGAGTACTACTCTGGCGTGGAGACTCCGGAGGACGCCAATAATTACTCGATGGACCCAGAAGTTGGAGCCACGGATAATAGTGGGCCTTTTGACCCTTCAGAACCGCAATTCTTTGCCCCGCCGATGGATGACTCTGATAGTGATAATAGCTTGAAAGAAAACCAAAGGAAGGTGGACGATGAACTGGCCGCCGGCTCTAATCACAACAAGGACGTATCGGGCAATTGCAAACCTCAAGAAAGTGGGAAAGAGGTTTCATCTAGCGAAGCTTCATCAGAACTTCTTAAACATCATGCCGAAATGTTTGTGTTGGACTACGGTATTGTTGTCTTTTGGAACTTCTCCGAGATACATGAGAAAAATATCTTAGCTGACTTGGCTTTCGCCTCTGAAATACCCGAGCCTATATTGTTGAACCCAATTAGTGAGCAAGATATTGAAACGGAAGAGTTTCATTTCGAGTATGATTCACAGATACACAGGCCTCGAATTTTTAATGATATGATCACCTTAAGAAGCGGCGATCATCTCATCAAACTCACAATGTCATATGCCATTGCTCAACTGACTAAGTTATGTCTATTTGAGAGTCGAATGGTGCACAGCTTGCAACTGATATCTAAGTTGCCCAAAAAACTCGCCCTCACGGGCAGATTGGGGCTCAAGAGGCAACAATTGCTTAAGAAGTCCGGAAAGTTGTTCAAACTTCGAGTGGATGTTAATCTATCAAGCTCAATCTTGGATACCCCGGAGTTCTTCTGGTCTAGCGAACCCGCTTTGCATCCTCTTTACACTGCAATTAGAGAATACTTAGAGATCGAGCAAAGAGTACAGGTACTCAATGATCGTTGCAAGGTATTCTTAGAGTTCCTGAACATCATCAGTGACAGCATCAACGAGTCCAGCACTTCCAGAATTACAATGATGATCATTGTGATCATTTTCATCAGTCTTGGAGTCAGTATGTTTGAGTTCTTCCTAGAGATTATTTAGGCATGGCATCACAGCACAACACGCGAGCACGCCACAGCATCCAAAAAGACTCGGCTACACGACCATCCATATTCATGCATTAGTATCATTCATATAAAGTTAATGTTCAATAACATCTTATACAGTACAATCCACATCGCGCACACATGAAAAGCTACAACGTGGCACAGTATTCACACATAGTTTGCAATTTTGCTGCAGGGGATCGATGCTTCCTTCGAGACATGCTCCTCGTGGATCTCAGGCCCGAAATATCAAGCCTAAATATGAGTGCAAAACGCCTCTACCGGCAGCTGATAAATTGACACACATGGACAAGCAAACATTATCAACAGATGAATTGACTGCGAAGCTCGATATGGACCTCGACACGGAAATGGAGGATGCGGAGGAAGCTCAATTGGTTTCTGACTTTATCTCCAATTCCAGAAATCAGGAGCTGTTTTACAATGATGATATGGATGTTGACAGATTCATGTTAAAAACAGAGTTCGTGCCATTGAAAGGAAATGTCTCATACTTGACTATTGACACAAATTTCATATTGTCTCAACTCAGCATTGTGAAGGCTCTAGAAGCTTTGAGCACGCGTTACAATCTCGTGATAACGATTCCACAAGAAGTTGTCCGAGAACTCGATGGACTCAAGAACGCAAAAGGTCTCAAGGATCTGAGTGGTAAAAGCATCGGCACTCTTGCAAGAAATGCCATTGACTGGGTGTTTCGGTCTTTATCGAATATAAACTCCAATGTGAAAGGCCAGGCCAATACCCAAAAACTCGATATGTACGCCCGCAAGGACGATGCTATTCTAGACTGCTGTTTATACTTCCTCAAGCAGAATCCGCAGTCAGTACATGTGCTTATGTCGAACGATAAAAATCTTTGCTCGAAAGCGTTGTCAAACGAAATTTTGACCGTATCGTACGAAAAAGACATTAGCCCTGAGATCATAGCACAGAAAGTATACGGGGAAAATGTTCATCGATTTGGAAAAATTGACCCGACGAGCTTCGGTATACGAGAGGTAGAAGTACCTGTTACAAACTTTCCGGTAAATCCCATGACTGTCTCTCAAACATGTGAAGCAGTGTACCGGGAGGTGCATTTATTAGTTCTGTCTATAGTTCTTCGTTGCATGGAGGCAGACTATGGCGACGATCTAGATTTAGTGCGTGGCTATGATTCCAATAAAGGAGGAACCCTTGAGGATGAAGTGAAGAATATAATTCGCTTCTGGATCCCAGTCTTCTCGCATCGGTCAACTGTCCAGCCTTTTAGGAAAGCGAGAAATAGAAATCTACCCATATACTCAACAATACCTAAAGACGCTGAGGAGTTGAGGGAGTTTGTCCAGCTCTGGTCCAGGGTGTTGTCTGATTTTTATGAGAGCGTGATGGAGAAGCCTGAAATCGAAAGTCTCAAACTCTTGATCAAACGCTGGTCAAAGTTGAGTGAATTCTGATCGAGCACAGAGATGCGAATCACTCTAATTTCGCCGAATAAACCCTATTCTGTTTCTCTTTTTTTGGGGCAGTATCTTTCGAGCGGGTGGATCCACCAAAGTTGGATTTTCTTTTTTCACCTTCGTTGCTGGAGGCCCGTCCACATCGTCCTCATGAGCTCTTTTAGTACTCGAGCGAAAATTAGTTCCTGTCGGAGGCGCTGCGAGCGGTGCCAGCTTTGAATGGAACTGGATGGATGTTGCTTTCCACGTGTCTTTATCTTGCAACGCTTGAGAGATGCAGTTTGATAAGCCAGTGGAAGCAGATTTTGCATACTCGCCTGAAGTATTCACACTGAATGTGTCGAGAAAATTAGCATCAAGAAAACGTTTTTCTTCTGGGTTTTGCCGCTTATACTTGTCCATAAGCTCGGTCCCATTGACAGTTTTGTAGTTCTCCTCAAGATATGAGGTGTATTGCTCTTTCACGCGTATAGACTTTCGTAACTGGTTGATCTGAAAAAGAAGATAGTTGTGGTTGGCGAACTGCAGAAGACAGAGAGAGCGGAAAAACGATGAGGTAAGCTCCGGGCTGCATTTTTCAGCGTTTAACTTCCAAGAAACATTCTGGGTCAAGTCCACAACCAAATGAATGCAGGCTGGGTCTATCGCAAAAGATACTTTGCACCCATTCTCAGAGGATAGCGTAGTCGCATTTTCAGGCGTCGACGTGTACGAGTCCAAATCCATAAAGATGCTCTCCAATTGCTTAGAAAGATAATGCACTTTGTCCGAGTCAAATTCGATCAAACCAAGGCTCAATGCTGCGTTGCTGATACTCAGATGTGAGGGTTCATCCCTCCAGACCAGCACCATGTCTGTAATATAGAGAGAATAAGGCGCACGCGAGCCGCTCGTAAACCCCAAAATTAAATCATTTCCTTTCACTGAGACACGGTGCCAAGCGTGGGGAAAGACTAGTTCGGAATCACAAGAGAGATGACTATTCATGTCAGTACTATTGAGGAGCTTGCTCAAATCACTTTGGGCCGCTTGAAAGAAATCGGAGAAAAAAGGTTGATAGTATGCATTGGAGGTACTCCCGGTGCAGGGAAAAGCACATTGGTGGACCGCATTGTGAAGGAACTTGAGAAACACCACTGCACCGCCAAATCATTACCTCAAGATGGATACCATTTGTATCGAAGTCAACTTGAGTTGATGGACGATCCAAAGGAAGCCTTTCGGAGAAGAGGTGCTCCGTTCACGTTCAATGCCCAGTTGTTCGTTGACGATGTCAGCAAACTCCTTTCCCAGGCCGTCGTGAAATTTCCCCTGTTTGACCACAGCAAAAAAGATCCGGTTGAAAACGACATCATTATTGGTTCGGATGTGAGGGTTGTATTCGTGGAAGGCAATTACGTTGGGTTGCCGGAGGAGCCATGGGGCCAGTTGGCGCTGGTTGCCGATCAATTATGGTTTATTAAAGTGGACCCCGATGTGGTCAGGCATAGACTTATTGCCAGACACGTATCTAGTGGAGTTTGTGGTTCCTTGGAGGAGGCTATCGAGAGAACTGATGGTCTGGACTGGCAGAATGCTCAGTATGTACTAGAGAAGTCCAGGACACCAGATGTCGAGATATGCCTAGCCGAGGCTTAAGCAGTCAGGGTTGAATTTACATCGTGGATTGCAGAATCAGAGTTGTGATTTACATAGAGGCTCAATGGCGATATAGACTCACTTTCTGCGTTTGACAGAAGCTATTCGACAAGGCACGTTTTATTTCGACACGCCCATTCAGCTGCCAACTTGCAGCCACTCATTTACGTTCAGGCATAAAGATCAGCGGTGGGCAAATTCAGGTTTCATTTCTGTTATTTCAAAAACGAAACCACAATTCGGTCCTAGTGCATAACTGGACTAGCGCATAAGTATGCGCTTAGAGCGCCACTTGCGTCTGGTCGTATATGTCAACGGGCGGCCCCGATATCATGCGACTTCCCGCGAACCTCACGCAATCGATATACTTAGCTCTATTTAGTCAAAAACACTAGCTCAGCACACCAACTTCAAATACAAACCCCCAAACACTCAGAATCAATTAACAAATGAGCATAATACACGACCAATCACGCCCAATCAGAGAGAGAATGGAGGCCCTCGTTCGCTTGAAACAGCAGGAAATCACTACTGCAGTTGCCGCATTGGATAATGTCCTGTTTCACACCGATGCATGGGAGAGAAGCGAAGGTGGAGGTGGTCAATCGATGGTCCTCCAAAACGGAAACACTTTTGAAAAAGGTGGAGTCAACATTTCCGTGGTGCACGGGACTTTGCCCCCTGCGGCCGTGGAGAGAATGAGAGTCAACCACAAGAACTTGACTGGAAGTTCTGATGGCTCGGTGAATTTCTTTGCCTGCGGTTTATCCTTGGTGATCCATCCTCATAATCCTCATGCGCCAACTACCCACTTGAACTACAGGTATTTCGAAACAACGGACCCAGAAAGTGGCGAGCTCACCGCCTGGTGGTTCGGAGGTGGAGCCGATTTGACGCCAACTTACTTGAACGAACTGGACGCCGTCAATTTCCACTCCAAACATAAGGAGGCTTTGGATAAGTACGACACGTCACTTTATCCCAAGTGGAAGGCTTGGTGCGACAAGTATTTCTTAATCAAGCACAGAAACGAGACCAGAGGCGTGGGTGGAATTTTCTTCGACGATTATGACGAAAAGGACCCCAACGAGATTTTGCGCATGGTAGAGTCTTGTTTTGATGCCTTCATTCCAGCCTACATTCCATTGGTCAAAGCTCACATGAATGATGCATACACTCCGGAACAGAAGAACTGGCAGCAGATAAGAAGAGGCCGTTACGTCGAGTTCAATTTGGTTTTGGACAGAGGCACGCAGTTTGGTTTGCAGACGCCGGGCAGTCGTGTGGAGAGTATATTGATGTCGCTTCCCTCCACGGCCAGCTGGGTTTATGACCATCATCCGGAGCCAGGAAGCGAGGAAGAAAAGATAGTGAAGGTGTTGCGTGAGCCCCGGGACTGGGTGTGATATGGTCATGGTTTCAAAAATTAAAATTGTGAACAAAATACAACTCCCGCCTATTGTACATACTTACCGACTCATAAGCGGATGCGAATTGGACCCAATGTTTTCTGTCAGATACACTAAACTCATAGTCGGATTACCCTAAAATCATCATCAATCGAACTAAACTCATAATCAAATTACACTCAGCTCTTGTTCATTCGAATGAAATGATTTTATTTCGATTTCTTCAGCAAAAACTTTATAATTTCACGGGTGTTCGGGTATAGTGACCCTGCAACAATAGGTTGCCATGGTCTATATCGCCTTGTGCATATGTATGCGCATTTAGATAATAACGGCAGCGATGGTGCGGCTACGACAATCTTTTTCATATAAATGTAAGCGGAAGGAAAACCAAAAAAAATCTCAATTTACATGTTATGAAACACATTAGAAACAGAGAGATCACGGGAGCCAACTTTAACCGTTTCTCGTGTATCATGTGCTGCGCCACATGGGCCCTAATCTGGTATCCTGTATTGAATCGCGTTAATTTCCTGCTCTAATTATTTTTTCTCCCGACCACCTTTTCCTGCGTCTAGAGATATAGTCTTCTCGCTTTCATTTCCATTTAAGTGTCACATTTTTCTCGCTATACATGGTCTCTTCTTTATTGTGAAAGCTTTGATATAAATTCATTTTCAGATTTGGAGTGTTAACGGCTATGGCAAGCACATCGTCACTTTTTCCTTAAGCGTTTACGAAAAGTGCATTCACAGAATACAGAAACAAAGCTAGCAATATATCACAGCTCCCTAATAACCAAGCCCATACATTATGTCTGACTTGGAATCGTGTGCAGAGTCTGAGAATTTGCGGTCCCTGAACCCAAACACCCGCAGAACTGACGAGGCTCTCATGGACCATCGCAACCAAGCAGAAACGCTCCCTCCAAATTCTAACAACACCAATTTCGAGCCATCTCAGAAGCCACGCAGCCCCTCAGACGTGCCATTTTACAGAAGAAACTCCAGGTCTCAATCAATTTCTGCTCCTGACGATGAATCGAGGCCTCACGTTAAACCAAGAAAGTCTGGTAGGACCTCAAGGCCAATGAATACAACCCATGAGTTGCCAAGGGTGACTAGACTGAAAACAAACGACTCAACTTTTTCTGCGTCGGAAGCAAATGCTGGAGCGCATTATTCTTCCAGAAGAGAGCGCCGGCCGTCCAGAACTTCCATAGACCTGGAGGCAGACTCCCATGCCTCTAGATCTTCGCAAGAAACAGAGGAAGATGTTTGTTTCCCGATGTTACGCGAACATGTGAAAATTAATGGTATTGACTTCGATGAAATCGAAGACTTCATCAATGAGGAAAGACAAAGCGGTGCATATATGGAGAAGGCCTCGCAGTCGATCCAAGAAAAGCAAACACTCAAGCCGGACACAAATCTTAGCAACAATGCAAAGAAGTACTCTCCACAGAGAATTTTGAACAGAACCACGTCTGTGATCAAGGATGCCAGGCCTGCTGTACCGGAGAATCCATATTACAATGAGGTTAATTTTGGAAAACCCTCAGACTCTTCCGAAGACTACTTAGGAGATGAGAAGAGTGACGCTGAATCGTCTGAATTCGTGAGATTCGGCGCCACTAACATTAATGGAGACATTGAATTACCCGACAGATTCTCGTTCTTTCACTCTGACAACGAGGCTACTATCCACTCTCCGGATATACCCTCGTTGGTGCAACCAGGTCAGACTGTTAGTGAATTGTTTAAGAATGGAGTCGGAACGTGGTGGCTAGACTGTACATGTCCAACCGATGCAGAGATGAAGACTTTGGCCAAAGCGTTCGGAATCCATCCTTTGACTGCTGAGGATATCAGAATGCAAGAGACAAGAGAGAAAGTCGAATTGTTTCACGATTATTATTTCGTTTGTTTCCATACTTTCGAGCCAGACAAGGAATCCGAAGACTACTTGGAGCCTATAAACGTTTATATCGTGGTATTCAGGGAAGGCGTGCTTACATTCCACTTTAGCCCTATACTGCATCCTGCAAATGTCAGAAGAAGAGTCAGACAGCTTCGTGACTACGTTGTCGTCAGCGCCGATTGGATTGGCTACGCTTTGATCGATGACATCACGGATGGTTTTGCCCCGGTCATCACTGGAATCGAGTATGAGGCCGATGCGATAGAAGAATCAGTCTTGGACTCAGCGCTGTTGAATTTCAGCTCTATGCTTCGAAAGATTGGAGAGTCCAGACGCAAGGTCATGACCTTAATGAGGCTTCTTTCCAACAAAGCAGATGTCATCAAAATGTTTGCCAAGAGATGTCTTGAAGAGGATTATCTGCATGTCCCTCATGGCGCCGCGTCCAGGGCCAATCTTGCTAGTCTTGCTGTTATTCCTGGTGATAGTGACACTAATTCTGGACCAACTTCGTCCACCGGAATGCGGTTTGGTCCTGGTCCTGGTGCCCCACCAAACATGATGTCACATTTCCAACCTCCGTTAGGGCGCGTGCAACCAAGAGCAGATATAGCATTATACTTGGGTGATATTCAAGATCACGTTGTTACCATGTTTCAGAATTTGTCTGCATACGAGAAAATCTTCAGCAGATCTCACTCAAACTATTTGGCACAGTTGCAAGTGGAGTCCTTTAATTCTAATTTGATGGCTACTAAAATTTTGGGTAATGTCACATTGATTGGTACATTGTTCCTTCCATTGAATGTCATCACAGGTTTGTTTGGAATGAATGTGAATATTCCAGGTCAAGGTAAAAACAATTGGTTTTGGGGCATTCTCGGGTGTATGGCTTTACTCGTCATAGTTTTGTTCACGTTAGTGAAGTGGTGGTTGGCTCGCATGGAAGGCAGAGAGGTTGCCCTCGCTAGTGGCAAGAAATCCATTAAGAGTTACAGCTTGAAAAGTAAGAGGCGAGAGGCAACGAAGTCAATCATTAGCTTTCCTAAATACGATTAGCTTAAATACATCATACTTGCATGCTTTACAGATTAGAGTCACGACTATAGATATATTTTAATCAATACTATGCACTTTTGCTTTTGCTCTTCTTTTGTTTCTTGTATGGGTGCTTTGGTTTCTCAATGGGAATCCAGATCTCGTCATCTCCTTCATTCTCTTGCTTAGCAGGACCCTTGCTGTTCCGGAAGGTTTCGTACCTCCAATGGTCCAACTGCTTTTTCTTCGTGTATCTTCTCTTATCCTTCATGGCTTGCTCCTTAGGCTTGTATGGAGCAAATTTCTTTATACTGAAGAAGTTATTCAACTCTTGGTCATCGGCGAAGAAGATGTCTCTCGTTGTTAAACCATAGCTTTCGGGCGAGACTTCTCTGTACTTGAATTTGACCTCATCCTCTGCATTCTGACCTCTACCCCTCTCCTCCTCAACTTCGTCTCTGATCCTTAAAGTGTTGGCCTCTACTAAGGCTTGAGCTTTATCCTTCAAAGACTTCTTTTCTTTCTTGGCAGACTTCTTTTCCTTCAATTCCTTTTTCTTTTTTGTAATTCCTTCATCTGTTGGTTTGTCCTCATTCGTGTCTTCTGCCTCAAGTTCGCCTTCTTCGCTGTTGATCTCATCAGCATCTTCCTCGCCATTTCTGCTTTGGTGAAACTCGGCCATCAACTCATCGTCTTCGCCCCACTCCGGCTTCGCCATCTCCGAACCGTAGTATTGGTCGTCGAATATCTCGGCCATGCGACTATCCCAATCTCCGTCATCGAAATCGTCATTCAACAAAGAGTCTCCAAAAACCTTTTCAATTCTCTCGTCGGAGACATCTTCACCAACAGCTTCCTTAATTTTTGCGAGCCTGTCCATCACCTTGTTTATCTTTTGAGTTTTCTTCTTCTGCAACTCTTGTTCAATTTCTAATTTTTCCTGCTCCTTGACTGCATGAGTCTTATCTCTGGCACGCTTACGAGCGTTTGTTTTGCCTCTTCTCAAAGTCGCTTGAGTACGGGCATAAGACACAATTTCCGCGGCGTTGGGATCCTCGTATCTGAAATTATAAGCTCTCTCGAAATCCTCCACGGCATCATCAAACTCCTGTTCATCTTCGTTATCCATTTGATCCAAATCAATAACTTTATCAGTTTTTTTGGGGATCCACGCCTCGTTATTAAGATAAGTAGACAAAAACTCCTCTGCGTTGGCCTTTGGATCAGGCAATTGAATTGGCTTTTGAGTTGGCTTAGTCTCTGATTTAGTTTTCTTTTTCAAAAACCCGTCGTCGTCTTCCTCGCCGCTGTTGTTATTATCACTGAAAGCATTGTCGATATCTGCGAGTAATTTGCTTCTCTCTTCTCTTTCCGCAACTGCGTAGGGTTTTTCTCCATCAACAGTACCGTACTCGTTATCGTACTCCTGACCAAATTCAACATTCTCGTCGTCATCATTTTTGTAGTCTCCTGACAACAAATTCATTCTGTGATAATCTTTCAAATAGATTGGCTTGTCGCCCGACTTTTTGGTGAGGGTTGCCAGCAGCTCGTCGTAAAACTTAGCATTGGGATCCAAAAGTTTCTTGGGATCTGACTTAATGGCATTCAACACGTTTTGGATTTGGCTCTCGACGTTGTTGGTCAACAATTCTCCATACTCATCCTCGATTTCTGAGTCGGAAGACTCTTCCTCTTCGTCTTCCGCTAGGTCATTGTCCTTGGGTTTGTCGGTTTGTTGCTCCACTGATTTAATATCAGCAGTTTGCTGAGTCTGTTCTAACTTTTCTTGCGCTTCACGAGCTTTCTTGGCGGCAGACTTTTTTCTAGCCATGGTAATGTGTAATCTTGAAACTTATGAAATTAAATCTCATCGCGCAGATGTACTATAGCTTGTACCTGCGTATAAACGCTACGGAAAGTAGTGTTGAATCTTGCAAATAAGGATACGAAGAAAACAATGCAGCTGTAGATGACTAGCTAGAGTGGGCAACAATGGGTCATTTATACGCGGCGTACCTTGCAATTACTCCTATGTATTTAATGATATGGATGACGGTGATGGATTATGATCACTACTCGTTTTAAAGCATAGTTCTTGCGCCGTTAATTTTGCTAACTCATTTTATAGAATATACCCGCTGGCGAAGCAAGGTACGTATCTTCATATGGTCCAGAAAAGCACTCTTTTGCTCAAGAGCGAAAGATTCGGCTATATCTGAAGCATGCCCAAAAGCAGTATTGTATTATTGAAACCCTGCTTGAGTTTCATTGATCCAAATGGCACCACCGCGCCAGAAAAATTACACCATACGCACTACTCCATAAAAAGTACTATACTACTAGCGACTGGGACCACCATACACTTCAACTCAAAGACACACGCCTTCACAAAATGACTAGACCATTTCCACTAGTGCGAGCGTTTAACAACCTCGTGTGGAATATACGACATTACCAGCATCCTCAAAAGAGACCTGCTTTTAGAGCGAGCCGACATCCATTTTGCACTAACCACCAACTTCGAGATGCATCTTGTACATACTGGCTTAAGGAAACATCCAAAGACTTTGGCCAAAAGCTTCTCGAACGCCGCAAAACAAAAGATACCCCGGTTTCAAAAAAGATTTCTGCTTCGACAGAAAATACCGCTATTACTCTAGCCGCCACAGGTGCAGTTCAGAATTCTAATTCTAAAGAACAGTCGCCCCATACTACAAGCCATGCATTCACAACAGAAGAGCAGCAAATCATTGATCTCTATCAAAACTCTGAATTTTCCGCAATGTACGAAAAGCTCAAAGCTTTTGAAGCTCAGGGAACCATCATCTCAAAGGACATCGTCACCGAGATTTTATCGTCGTTCTACGAAAACCCCCCTATCGATACTTCCATCAGCTATCTTCTTCAATCTACAGTGGAGCCTCCTCTTTTTTTCACTAAGTACAGTCTACGACTGTCCGCACGCTACTCCAAGTTCTCCAGCCATGTTAAGCACTTATATGACATAGCGTCTCTATATGCAAGCAAGGTGTCATCGGATACCAGTGTCAATGCGTCATTTTTGAAAAGCTATATCTGGCTATGTTATCATGTGGAGGACCTTCCAACATTGCAAAGACTACTGTATCATTATCTTCAAAGCGACTCTTATGATACGCGTACGTTAAGCTACATTATTAATGCCTTCACGAATAGCTATGATGTTGAATACGCCAAGTCTTTGCTCATCAATATCATTGGGATGGGCCGTCCGCTTGACGAATCCCTACTTTCTTCCACACTAATCGCTTTTGTCAGAGTACTGGCTCTCTACGACAACATCAGCGAGATTTATCGAACGTGGATGCTTGCTTCCAACTGTGAGAGTCCGCACCCCAAAACTTTGTCCTTACTAGCCAATCAAACTTACATGTATGGCACTGAACAAGAAATAAAGCAGGTCGAGGCGACCATCCATTCTCTTGGTTACGACAATAACTTTTTGGTGCAGATGACCCGAATGCAGAGTGCTATAGTTTTAAAAGACACCAACGAAAAGAAAAGCATATCTGAAGATGAGCTCAAGTCGATACTTGAGGTACGCAATACCCTCGGAAGAACTAAATTCGCTTTGAAGGCGTATTATGAGTCTTATATTCGATTTTTCGCCACTCATAGTGATATGAAAATGCTACAATTTATTCTCAAAGAGATGAATAAGGATGGCATACCCTTATCTAGATACTGCTATGAAATGATAGCTACTCACTATACCAATGAAGCAAAATATTTGCAACTTTTCCAATTTATCAAGAAATTCGTGGCAAAATATAGTCACTTCGACTTGTTTTTCGCCCGCCAAATTTTTTATGCATTTGTCAAAACTTACCCATACCAGGCTGAGGAGTTTTCAAGCTGTTTTGGCTCTTGGATCCAGCAGAACTCGGCCTTGTCGAGTAACGACAAGAATATTCTTCGCGAGGAATGTCAAATTAAACCATCAAGCTCTAGTTTGAACCCATTTAAAGTCAGGCCTATCGAATTGAAAAATAAAACAAAATATTCATCTCCTGATTGGGTAACATTCAAGCTTTTGAATAAAAAACACAAAGAGAGGTCACGCCTGAGACGTCTTGCTCAATATGCCGAAGAAGAAGGCATCAAAAGCTTCATGAGACAGGGAATCAGGCCAAACTATTTTTTTATTGAGGATTTGCTCAGGAAACTGAATAGTCGGGATCGCACTAGGCTACTCCGGTCTCTACCCGGGATCCGTATGACGCGAACAGTAACGAGGCTCAAGATTTACCATTTTATCATGAGCTACCCAAGAAAAGATCAGTTTTCCAAATTCTATCAGGAGCTTAGTCATCGGATGAACACGAGTGACAAGATATTGCTAGCAAGGCGGTCAATGAACTCCAATGATTATGAGACCACCTCTCAAATACTCAATTCAATTGGCTCGACTGACTTGACTGATAGCAGGCAGATGCTTCTTCTTAACTTGAGGCTCAGGAACAACTTACGCAAGAATGACCTCTCCAGTTGTTCACAAAACTTGGAATCTTTTGCTTTGGACAAGATCAACTTGAGCCCTTACATTCACACGCAATGCCGTTATATCGAAAAAGAAGTTCTCAAAAAAATAGCAGCGTTCAAAAAAAAAATGGCTGCAAAAGAACAACAAGAAGTCGAGGCACATGATTTGTCTCATGCGGATGATTTGCAAGCGTTTCTTCTGAAATTGCAAGGTTTCATTGGCGATATACAGGTGCGTTTAAAGAAGGATCAAGCTGATATACAAGTATTGATCGGTGAAACGCTACATTTGTTGACAGAGTGGTCGGAGGCGCAAAAATCCTTTGACGAGAGAAAAACCTAGCTGCAAATGACTACTTTTAGATTGCTTAGTGAATATTATTTTGGATGCAAAGATGAGACAGCTCGGCTGATGGATATTATAGGTGTGAAGCTCACCCACGCCGGATAGACCTAATGGACCTCCCATCGCTGTCACTGTTAGATGCGGGAGTCAGGTATTTCGCATACTTATTCTTAATAGATGCATCAGAACCCCTCGCCGATGCCGTAGAGTGATTCGTAGTCAGCGTTGCAGAGTATGAAGATAATGACTGCATAACAGGATTGGTAGGAACGGCAGCTTGACGTGGCTGGGGCTGAGAATCATAGGCGGGCCGTTTGTTGGCGTAGAATGATTCCCGATCTCCGTGGGGACGCTTGTATTGGCGATCGGAATGTGCCGATGACGATTGATATGGATTGGAGGATAGATTCATTCTTCTTCCAGTTGCTGCAGCTGAGGCATCTTTCGAGTGATAAGCGCTGGGGGTCGTGTAGTGGCGCCCGCCCAAACCTCCTCCTAAACGCATGGGTTTCCAAGAACGTATTAAGCGCCCCCTCTCCATATCCACGAGAATCTTTCTTGTTTTGACACCAGGACTTGGAGGCTCTACCGCTAGCCCAGTAGGAGCCAATTCCCGGATGCAATTTGATGCGTCAGCTCTTCTCTCAAACACGATAAATCCGTATCCTCGCGATGCACCTGACTTGGAGTCTCTCGCTATTCTAATGGACTCTATACTTCCAAACCGGGTGAAAACTTTAGATAGATCAATTTCTGACATCAGATAGTATAGCCGGGCAACAAATACTGTTCGCTGAGGGTCTTTCAAGAACTCATTGGCAGCAAACACCTCGCCATTTTCCCACTCTTGAAGTTGTCGGCTAAGCGAGGCTGCATGGGATTCCTGGACTGAGGCCAGCTCAGGTGCTACTTTTTGCTTTTCTTGGTGAACATGATCCAATTTATACTGCTCACAAATCAGCTTAAAGTCTTGAAGTGGCGTAATGATACTAGTGGCTCGAGTTTCGGGAGCATAGTCAATTGGAACCTTGTAAAGAAAGGGAAGTTTCGGGGCAAAAAGCTTTTGTATTTTGAAAGGATACTTTTCAGTAGTCTCGGACTGGCCGTTAGTAAATATTTGTGGATTGCGGAGAAGCGAGAAACATACCATCTCTTCTTGTTGTGTGGAATA
The DNA here is from genome assembly GCA_002370135.1 of Metschnikowia kipukae. NCBI lineage: Eukaryota > Fungi > Ascomycota > Pichiomycetes > Serinales > Metschnikowiaceae > Metschnikowia > Metschnikowia kipukae. The sequence goes on from NKZJ01000095.1 coordinate 750,377, forward strand.
ACCGTGGACTTGATATGTGAGAAGCCTGCAGCGCGAGTATACATTTAGTATCATGCAAAATATGCGATGCTAGACAGACAATGACAATGCTGCATTCAAATTGGTATCAATGTCTAAACTGGAAGGGTCACAAATTTTGAGCTAAGGGTTTGATAAGCTTGGTCAAATTTTTCTTCATAGACTGGTTCGTAAGTGTCACTTATTGGCTATTTGGGGATGGAATACATCTCACATTCATTGACAGAAGCACGCGATATTTTCAAAATTAGGATAGATGAGTAAGATGCTCATGCCCTCAAATCTAGGTTTAATATAATTAACTCTTTGCAGTCATGTATTCTGATGTTCGTACAAGATCTGGGCTGGGGTCAAAATCCTGCATCAGGTTTGACGTTTCTCGCATGAAGCGTAATCACGAACAAGTAGGCCCAACATATCCATTCCAGGCGTCACAAAATCTCCCAGACTGTCAGCAAACGCTGTATATAGCTGAATTTTCAAATGGACACTTCTCTGCACAACAGTACCTTTGATTATGAAGCCTACAACGCTCAATTGGACATGGCGAACCTAGCCATATTTACCCGAAGGCAGCTAGCGACGTATACTGGCAAAGACAACAGACCCATCTATGTAGCTATTAAAGGCTACATTTATGATGTGACTCATAACAAAAACAGTTACGGTGAAGGAAAGACATATAGCAAACTCGTGGGGAAGGATGTGGGTCGTCTCCTAGGCTGCAATATACTACAAGAAAAGCCACAGGATAGCATACCCCTAAAAGACACGTGGGATCTTTCGGAGTTGTCTGAAAAACAGCTTGCAACGGTGGAAAAGTGGAGACTTTTTTTTTCAAAGCGGTACAAAATCATAGGCGTTGTGGTGGACCATTTCTAGAGCTAAGCCAAATTGTGGTCTGACTGCGGAAACATCCGTTTGTGGAAAAGGGTCTATTTATCGTCAAAGGGTCATTTAATGTCGAAAAGTCTATACTGTCAATGGCGTCTATTTATCGTGAAACAACATTATCTTCTAAGCCTTGCGACAGAAACATAATACTGGTAACTCATGTTCGAAAACCATATTACTGTGCGCTTCTAAGGTACACACAACGGCACTCTGCATTTTGGTCTTGCCTACTGTTTCCGCGGGGCTTCCAAAAATACAAGAACCACTACCACGTTCGGTTCCGTTCTGCGCGACGCGTTAATGTGCAGTACGACATGTGATGCCATTGTTCTTCGACTTGTAACTAGCTGCAAGTTCTTCAAAATCTCTTAGATATATTCCAAAGATAGAATTCAAGAAGAGACAAAGGAGAGGTTGTTGTTTAAATTGTTGAGTCCTGAACATAGCTTGCGCCACAATCCAATGCTTCCAGTTGGTCTGCGATAGGAACTAAATACTAGGCTCAATGAAGTTCTCTTGTCTAGCGGCCGATCAAGAGCTGTTTTATCTCACATTTCCATGTAAACCTCTATAAATGTAGCACTGCTTGTGAACTTCGTATTTCGCCTCATTGTTTTATCTGTTGCAAGGGGAACACTGCCTACTTACTTTGGCGCATCACATGATCTGCGTGCGATCAGACTTCCGGCATTGCATCCGATTCTTTTATTTTTTCTTTGAAACATCACATCAACGTCTCCACTTTTCCACATTCACGACGAATTTCACAGTCAGAAGCTTTACTGAACACAACACGGCATTATATATCACAGGACCTTATTCTGAGACCACGTTATTTACCTGATTTTCCAGTACCTTGCATAGAAGAAAGCTTTTTACGAAGGCAAACTGAAACAATCCCTAAACTCAATCCTTTGTTTTGCACTCATTGTTGCCATCAAAGCCCCTGAATTCAAGGCACAATTATAAGTAACCTGGCTTTTCTTCTGCAGTCTGACCGCAAGTTTTTCACCCCTAGCACTTCTTTCTGGTAAGACTTGCACGCGTCATTCTCTACTATCACCATGGACGCGGGCGGTAAAGCTCAACTTAGACAGCAGCTTCTAGCGAGCGAGAATGATGTCAATACCCTTTCTGGATTTGCTGCCAACGGGAGGCTGCAGTTTAATGTGGCAAATCCGATGCAGCCAGCTCATGGCCACCCCGGCCCTCAGGGAAACTACCAAAATTACAGTCAGAACTTGTCAAATCACGACATAATGACCCCAGTGCTCGACGCTCAGAATCTAGCATCTTCTTCACGCAAGGCCTCGATGAACTCGATGTCGATGCAAAAGCTTTTCCGGAGAAAAGGCCCAGATAATGGTGCGTTTGACGAAGAATCTGGAGCCGACATCAGTGAGTTTAACACTGATGTGTCCTTTAATGACATTTCTCGTCTCCGCGGGTCCGGAAGATACAATACTTCTGCTATTCCCAGCTTGGATACCGCACCTATCATTCCCGTTTTAGGCGGCTCTGGGGCAAGCCTGAAAGGGCTCAACAATGTTCAATACAGAAAGTTCATGAACCATCAGAAAAAATTAAATCTAGCCCAAAGTGCCCGGGCTATGTCGTTGGCAGGTGGAGGCAACCCTATGGCTCAACAGGATCCTCGGTCTATGTCTTTCACGAGCGATCCTTCTCAAAGAGCAATGTCATTCGGAAGACCCATGAGTGGGCAGCACCCTAACAATCCTCGAGCAATGTCTCTCAACACAGCTGCACCTAATGGAATGATGCGCCGACCCCCAAATCAGAATCCAAGAATGAATGGGGCTCCTCAAGGTTTCCCGCAGTATGGTGCAAACATGCCGAACCAATCTTCTCAGATGATGCCCAATAACTTTAACCATGGTCCATATCAAAACTCCCCTCACACAATGTCTTTACGATCTGGCCAATTCTATCAGCAAAATCAAAGGGCTAATCATTCTGATTCCAGAGCAAATTCCTTACATAACGCTCCAGGAAATTCTAGATCACTGTCTTTTGTCAATGGTGGGCCACCAAATGGCAGACCAATGGGTGCTCCAATGGGTGCTCCAATGGGTCAGGTCAGTCATCCTATGGGCTATCAAATGAAAGGCCCCATGCCTAATCAAATGGGGTCTCCCATCAATCAGCATCCTCACCCGCAAAACTTCCAATCATATCCTAATCTGCAAATGGCAGGACCACTGTCTTTGGACCCTGCGCACGTGAATCGCCTGGGAATGATGGACACATCTACTGACTCTTTAATGAATGTCCAAGAAGAAGAGGAAGAAGATCTCAAATCCGAGACCAAATTTACAGTGCTACCTGGACTGACTTCAAAATCAGAAGAAGATCCAGATGTGATCTACCGTTTCGAGGAAGGAGAAGAAAGTCCCCACATATCTCGAAAATCGACTGTTAAAAAATCCAATTCAGTGCGTGTTAGAAAACTCGATCTCTTCAATGATCAGTTGGGTGAGGAGGACAACAATCTCTCAAGACAAAGAAATAATGAATATTCAGAGTCTGCAATAGCAGAAGAATCTCCACACAAATACAACGACCAAGAGGCTCAGGAGACTTTAAAAGCCCACGCAAACAAAGATTTGCCCTCCGTCCCAGTTACCCCGAAAATCCAGGATACTTCTTTTTCTAATGATTCAAATCCTCAAGATCAAGATGCAGAGCAAGATGACAACTTGAATCGGGAAGCTTCTGCGACTGCGCAAGAGGCTCCAAAGCTGATGAAGCGGCCACTCAAATTCAAGAATTTGGCTCAAAACACGGCATTCAACAAATTCCGGTCCCCATCGTACTCATCTCAAAATAGTTTTGCGCTGGAGGACACACCCAGAGAAACCTATTCTAATTCAACTGGTGAAAACCAAGTGTTTTCTGAGAAGATGCAAACACAGATGAGCAGATCTAGTGGCGAGCTCTCAGACTTTGACTCGAATAACGACATGAATCATCAATCAATATTGAAAAGTGGGAATTCTAGTTTATACAGTGGCGACTCCAATGATGACTTGGCAAAGCCTGGCAGTTCTATTTCTTCGAAGAAGTCTGAAATCGAGACATCTCCTCTGAGTAAAACCAACTTGAATTTAGGAAAGCCAGAAGCCAAATCACGCACCACATCTGATATCGCAAATTCCGAACTTGAGCAGGCAGCAAAGTCTGTAAAGGATAAGAGGCTTTCTTCACTTTCAAGATCAAGCTCTGAACTTAAAGTTCAAGGCCTTACTCCATCTAGTGCAATACTTCGTGGTGACACAACAGAGTCGCCAGAGCTCAATTCGTACAACCGCAAATCATCCAACTCTTTGTCTTCGAAGTCGAAAAGCTTCATAAAGCGCATTTCTAGGACTGGGTCTAAGAGAACTATACATGATGGAGACGCTGGCGATTCGGGCAATTTCACTTCACAGGCCACCTCAAATCAAGAAAAAGCTAAGCCGTTAAAATTTACTAAAGAAGAGCTATCGATCATGAATTGCAATAACGACTTGCAGAATGAATTACAACTCGTTACGAGTGAGTTGGCTTTGTCCATTAAGCGAGAGCTCTCTTTAGAATCTCATATTCGTGCAAGAAGCCAAAGTACTGATGCCACAGCTAAAGTGCATTTAGATGAATCACCAACTGAGTTACGCAAAACTATTGCAGAATTGCAGGAAAAGTTGAACAAGGAAAGAAAATTAAGGTTTATCAGCGAAGAGCATGCTATCTTATCTGAACATGGCCGGTCACCAAGTGCCTTGAAGCTCGATTATGAGAAGAATGAAATTTACAATCAGTTACTTTCTAAGAATGATATGGTTGTGCAACTCCAAGATAAATTGAAGGAGCTCCAGGAGCCAGCACCAGCTGATTTAGACAGCGGAATGCTTCACAAATTCAACGATTTGCTAAAGGAGAACACGGAGTTAAAAGAGAGATTGAGAACTCTTGAGAGCGCTGAGTCTACCAGCGTGCATAGCACTTCAAGAGGTGATGCAAATGATGCGGAGTTTGAGGAAATGAATCATGAATATTTCGAGTCTCAAATAATGTCTTTGAGAATCCAGAGGGACGAGTTGAGAGAGATGATCACCAAATTAACAACGTCTCAAAATGTGGAACTCAAAGCTGCACATGATAGGGTGAAGATTTTGGAGACCAAACTCGCAAAATTAAACTCCATCAATGCCACCTTGAGTAAGCGTTTCGAAAAAGCTGACAAGACTGATCAAAAATTTCTGAGTGGTTCCGGTGGCAAACTCCAGGGTTTGTCGATTGTTTCTCAACCCAAAAAGTTTTTAAGCGACTAACCGAGAATTGAAGGTAGAATTTGGGGCAACAGTATTAGCCTATAATTATATTGTTGCATTACGATTGATGGTAGAACAAGACATGCGCGAGCTGGGCGACTGGTAGCCTAGTTTAGGGGTCTTGAGTAGGATCGCCAAGATTATCATCTGGCACTCAAATAAGGTTCTCTATAAAAACACACACAACCTTGCCCATTGTATTGCCGTGGTTGACCAAATTCTTTGTGTTGTAAGTCAGGCGCTCGAGAACAGCCTTATCAATGGTGTTATTTTTGCCGTTGATCTCAAGCATTCTTAACACCTCATCGGTTCCAAACTCCGGGTGGCCTTGAAAAGTCAAAATCTTGATGGGGCCAGACTCGGTCACCAAGCCTTGAATGGAGCACTTTGAAGTCGAACCAACATTCTGGAAAGTGGTTGAACTCACTAAGGATTTATTATTAGATGTGGGCAATCCATAAACAATGTCTCTATGAAACTCAACAAGGTTTATGTGCTCCATGAACTTATTGTCCTCTGTGACCAAAACATCCTTGAACGGAGACTGAGGAATGTCCATTATACTCTTGTTTAAGGAAATGGTCAGGGTCCCCACTTCCCAGCCATTCTCGTTAGAGTTGCGATTAACCTTACAGCCCAAGTTTTTCGCTATGACTTGGTGGCCAAAGCAGAAGCCCACTATTGGGAAATTAGTTAATGCAAGCAAGGTGGACTGAATGAATTTATCGAGGAGATTGAGCCATACAATTTCTGTTGCATGAGCATCGGCCCGAGAACCGGTCAAGACAACGCCTCGAACGATACCGGCTTTGATAAGGGAATCAAGTCTGGCCAAAGTCTCTTCTATTTGTGCCAGCTTGGAAGTATCGTCGGAAGGCTGAACTGCAATCTGATACTTGACGGTCTGAAATTTCCCGTCTTTCAACAAATCCCTAGCATTATCACCAAAATCACCAAAGTCTTCGGCCACCCCCTCTATTGGAGTGTCCAAGACGAGAATCGCCACATGCGGTTCCATTCGTATACTGTATCTGTTCTTTACAGAAGCGAGAGGGTTCGTACTCGGATGATTAAAGAGCGACTTCTAAGCACAGCTGATTGTTTTTTTTTTCTGCGTATAATTGTTTTCAAACCCGCACAGCACGCCATAGTGCACCAAGGACTAATTCGAAAGCATTGTGAGGCCGCTATGACATTGAATCTTATGACTTAGGCGAAAGAAACTCTCAGCTTGACTTGGCTGGCGGGGTTCCAATGAACTGCTCTTTGGGCAACTTAAATTGAGAGCCATGACACAACGCGCCACAATTATTTACGTACATTCGACCTGCATCAGTTCGATTTTGGTGCTGTAACTATTACCAAGGTCTAGAATTTTCAAAGTATGTGAATAAATACGATGCATTCCGATTAGCTCTTTCGTAGACCTGTGAACTGCATAGCGCAGAGTTAATTTTCGGACTATGAGTCGCACAGTTCCTTTCCCCACTCTAATTTTCAGCACTGCTCGTGTTATGTACGGATGTGTAGCGAGCGACGAACTTTTTTCCTCACGGTCCCTACTCGAGACGAACACTTAGATACTTACCTCACTTAATTTGACACGTTCGCTCATTGAAAGCTTCGACTTCAAACTTACTCGTTTTTCGAAAAAAACACCGTTTTTGAAAGCTTTTGGCTGGCTCCAAGGCCCTAATACTACAATCCGTTTATCGCCTTCCTAGCTGCTACGAGGTCCTAGTTCCCACATCCCTTTCCGCTGAACCCTCTCTCGAATCCCAAGTCACCAACACCTAGAGGCACCCAATGGATAGAGCGCAGACGTCACAGGACACGTTGCATACGAACAATAACCACGCCAATAGTGCAAATACTCCTATCTCGAACTTGAGCGCTGGCTTGAAGTCGGTCTCACTTGCCGATCAACAGCAAAATGCAGTCAATCTAAATTTGCTACAGCAACATCTTCACAACGAAGCATCCGAAAATTCCGCCACGCAGTCTCGTATTAGCAGATTCTTCTCCGATCAGCCATCTGAGGGATACACACTCTTCTCGCATAGGTCGGCTCCAAATGGTTTCAAGGTTGCCATAATATTACTGGAGCTCGAAACTCCTTTCAACACAATTTTCTTGGACTTTAACTCAGGTGAACAAAGAGCGCCGGAGTTTGTCACGATCAATCCAAATGCGCGTGTCCCTGCCTTGATTGACCACTACAACGACAACACCTCAATCTGGGAATCAGGAGCTATTATCTTATATTTGGTATCGAAACATCTCAGAGACCACGGAGAATGTGCGCTTTGGTCTGATAATCTTGTCGAGCAGTCTCAAATCTCTTCGTGGCTTTTCTTCCAGACTTCTGGCCATGCCCCAATGATTGGACAAGCATTGCACTTCCGCTACTTCCATTCTTGTCCCGTTCCTTCTGCAGTTGAGAGGTATACCGATGAAGTAAGACGTGTTTACGGTGTTATAGAAATGGCTTTAGCTGAAAGAAGGGAAGCGTTGATAATGGATTTAGACAGAGGCAATGCTGCTGCTTACTCTGCCGGCACGACCCCCTTGAGTTCTTCGCGATACTTCGACTACCCTGTTTGGCTCGTCGGTGACAGAGCCACTGTTGCTGACTTATCTTTCGTTCCATGGAACAATGTTGTCGACCGCATCGGGATAAATTTAAAAGTTGAGTTTCCAGAGGTTTACAAATGGACCAAGTACATGATGAGGCGGCCCGCTGTCGTGCGTGCGTTACGTGGTGACTAATCTTAGTTTCTGTAATACTATAAATAAACAGGGAACATAGATACTCTTGGTTGTGTAGAACTTAAGCCGAGTCACTGGTGAAATGGACCTTGAAGGACATAGTTGCACTAGATACTATTATTATATTTTAAAATTCCTCAAGATTGCGAAGGGCCAAGAGTGTTTATTCATTACATTATGTGAAGTAAACTTTTATTGTCAGAGATCGAAAGGGAAGTAGCGTAAAGAAAGTGAAATGGGTATGATCGATAAACTCTAAGAGTCAATGTCCGCGGCGGTGTAGTTGCCAGTGGCATAATCCCACAAAAATGTGACTTCAGATGGTGTGCCGTCACTAATCTTACACTGTGTTTTGTAGTCTTTTCCTTCGAGTCTGCTCTGAACATAAGAGTCGAAGTCATCCAACTTACAAGAGAATCCAGGGCCTGACTGACAGTCTTTAAATGGAATCACAGCGTCGTTGAGAAGATAACGAACGTATGACTCTCCACCGCAGCTGTATTTCTCCACGACTGTTCTTGCACCTTGAGGGGTCACCTGAACATGGGAGTATGGACTTGGGAAAGGAACACGGTCTGTTGGTAAGTCTTCAGCAGGCTCAATCAAACCAAGAGCTGAGTGGAAAACTTCGATATCAGTATCGTGAGTGAAAGCCAATAAAACTTTGAAGTCAGGATTGTCCTCCTTCAAGAATTTGAGAGTGGCGTTCAAATATGGAGCAGCTGCAACAGCGGTCATGTTGTGTCCAAACGAGTTGGCGTAATAGGTCTCAAGGTCTCTGGAGTATGAGTAACGAATGTACTCCTCGTTAGTGAAAAGGTCACAGACCGGAGAAGAACCTCTCACATTAATTTCGTAGGCACACCAATCAAAGAGGTTGTGCACATCACTGGTAGTGAGGTTGAAGTCTTTGTTGTCAGCGATGATTCTGTCCTTGGCAGTTTCCAAGTATGAGGTGTCGTATTTCTCCACAATGTCATCGTTGGAGTCTGGGTCGTAAGCCAAACAACCATCACGAGGAGTCAAGGAGTTGGCACCCATCTCAGCAGCCTCATCGATGATGTAGTATTTGACAGACTCGTCGCTGTATTGATCTCCCATGAAACCCCTGGCGAAATACTTACTGGTCTCGTGACAACGGCCGGAGTTCGAGGTGAAGACATTGAGCGCTTCTTCACTGGAATTGAAAAGAGAACCATACTTGCTTCTGAAAGAGATTCCGTTTCTGGTGGCATCAGAAGTACCGGCAAATGTGCCCTCAGAGTTGAATGGAGACGTTTCCTTTTCGTAGAACTTTTTGTCAGAGACGAAGAACACATAGTCGTTGAAAAACTCCAAATCACCCTTGAAAGTGCCATTGTAGTTGTCGACCTTGCTCATGATAGCTTCGAGCTTCTTTCCAGAGCCTTTCGAAGGATACCGTTCTCCGTGTCTTGACAACAAATGCACTTGCTCCAAGGTACATTGCTCAGGGATGTCGGTCGAGATACCATAGCCTGGGTGTTGCATGTATGGGCCTGAACCAGCCAAGTACCGAACAAGATTGTAGGACTCCACGGAAGCCTGTTCCGGGCTAGCTAAGTCTCTGAAAACCAGCTGGCCAGCGAGAAGAAGACCATTGTTAATGAGTTTTGAGATGGCAACCATTATTATAAGCGATTGAAGGTTGAAACTTTGTTAATTCTTCAGCTGGAATGAACATTCCGCTCTCTTTTATAATTCTCGAGTTGGTCTTACGACCTTCTATTTTGCATCTCATGCACGTGTCTTATCGGGTTATTACCGTGCAGCACCTGCATTAATAAGTCTTAGCGCACGTGAGCTATCAGAAAATGACCTAGCTAGCCAAGACTGACCTAAAACCGAGTCTTTAAATTTCTTACACGCTAGCTAAATAGTTACCGCAATTAAAGCCGTTTTTCATTTTTCTCTGCTGACTCTGGATGTGAATTTGGTTTCGCTTGCATATTCTCGAGACTTCACATTTTGGCACCCTGCATTGTACCACGTTGGCTCGCAATTTTCACTCAGTTCCCCGGACCCTCGAGAGTAGTGTGAGAAACTATAATTTTATGCACGTAAAGAGTTTGGCCTCGAAACAGCAAAATTCCCGAAAAACTGCAGACTACTGAAACAACAATATTCGATCCCCAGAACAATTACATTCGAGTTACTGACATACTTTCGGAGAAATCGAATTCTTTTTTTGAAGAAATCGAATTCTTTTTTCGAAGGAGTTCGTAAACCTCTCGCTTTGTTGTGTGAACCGAGTACGGTGGAGTGCATAATGCTACTTGCAACTGCGCTAATACTCGGCCGGCAAATGGTGCAATAAGAGCCCTGGGACCTCGTAAAGAAGTAATTAAGCCCCGTTCGAGACAAATTAAAAAGATTGAATTTATTTCATGCATCATCAATAAATTAATTGAGTTCAAGCTCGGGATTTCACTCGCTCTAACTTTCAGCTGTAATTGCATCTACAAGATTCCGTAACTCAGTTCCGTTTAATACACATACTTCTTGTAAGCGAATATAGACCACGAGATTTTCACTTCATTTGTACAGAGTTTATCTTTTCTTCGTGAATCTGGATTTCATACGAACACTATAATCAGCACAAAGTGTATGGCTTTTCAAGAATGAAGAACTACTACTCTCATTTTGGCTGCATCATCCTCTACTCACCGTTTTCCCTTTTTTGCACCTTTTTTACCTCTGCCGTCAGAGGCATTACCGCCGGGAAGAACCAACTTTAATTTGTTAACGCTTATCACACCATTCAAATCGTTTGGCTTTAAACCCTTCAAAATTTCATGCTCCTCAGGCCAGTCCAAATCAGTATCTTCCTTACTTGTATCAACCTTTCGAGTCAGGAAATAATGCATGGCGTCCGTAACGCTCTTTCCCTTCTTACCCATACCTGGCTGGATCTTGACTTTGTATTTGAACTTGCCCAACGAATTCCATGGAGCAAATACTGGCACAGCTGTCGCTATTCCATCTGTAGGCTCGGGCTTGCTCAAAAGAGTATCAAGCAACTCCAAGTATGATGTGTCGCTTTCTTCATCGTCAGCCTCGAGGTACTTTTGCAACTCTCTTTCTTCTGCCTTTTTATCTCTTTCTGCCCCCTTCTTAGCCTGCGCAAATTTCTGCTCTTTGGCAATTGCCTGCGCTTTTATATCTTCGAGTTTCTGCTGCTTTTGAGCTTCCACCTGTTTGAGTGTTCCAAGAGCTTCCATCCGAAGCCTTCTCTCTTCTTCATCTTGATGGGCGTATTTCTCGTTTATCTTCTTCATTTTGCCCTTCTTTCCTCTAACATTCTTGGTATCTTTCTTCTCTTGGCTGATATCGAGCTTTTGCAAATTCTCAGACTCCTCCTCAACTTGTGGGGTTACATCCTTGATTTGCTTCAGATCTATATCACTCTTTTCTGGTTTGTTGAGGGTCATGTTTTCAAGATCTTTCTTCTTGTTGTTGATCTCAACCTTGAGACCATGTTCATTTTGTTTGTCAACTCTGGAAGTGGTATATTTTTGCGCAGTTTCTTCATTAGCAAGCCAGTAGAAGCCAAAACCCATGATCAATTGACACGGTGGCAAGTGATTAACTTTGTTCTTGAGGTTAAATCTACCTGGCCCCAATAGCGACCCATCATACTCCTTTTTGGTCACCTCATTACCTTTGAGCCACCAAGCAGAGGAGCTTACCTTGGCGTTCCAAGCAGATGAAGTCAGTAAAGCAAAAATTCCTGCTTGGTACAATGTTGTGGGTGACACATCTTCGCCTGGGAAAGGATTTAAGATAAAGACTTTCAAAGCACCATCAAGGTCGGAGGATACGAGATAGCCTTCATCGTTGAAATATCTGTAGTATATCATATCCGTTTGTGAATCATCTCGGCCAGCCAAACATAAGTAATTGTCGCTGGTAACAAACCAGAAGAATTTCTCAAACCAGAACTTCGGTCTAATGACTCTAAGAGCATCAACTTCATTCTTGAGGTTTCTGGCGAGATCCTTCTGAATCTTTTTGTCAGCATTTTTGAGAGCCATGCTTGAACTTTTTTCAACCTTTGTTTGCTTGCTCACGGCCACTTTTTTGGAATCAAAATAAACTCGAGCATTCGCAAAAGCAGTAAGCTTCAAATCGATTTCAACATTAACTGATGGCTTGTGGGATTTTTCGGTTCTCAGGCTCTTTTCCCCTTTATTGAAAACCTTGCTTTTCTTCGCTTGCTTGCGTGTATCCTCAAGATCGGACTCGGAGTCCGAGTCAGAATCTTCTTCACTCTCAGAATCTGATTCACTTTCAGAGCATTCCAGCTCGCTTTCGGAACTGCTCTCACTAGCAGAAGAACCAGAATCCATATCGACAAAATCAGGATCTGGAAGCAGCAACTTAAATTTGTTGGCAATCAAGTTGAGGGGAGTCCGAATATGCTTAGCTTCCATTTTTTCTTTGGAGGCATCAAACTTGACTATGTTTTCAATATCGACCCAGTCCATGTGCTTGTTCAACATTGCCAGTATATATTCTTCACATTGCTCCACTAGATCTGCATGGTAGATGATAGCATTTCCTCTCTTTTCATTAAGAGTTTGTTGGGTCTGTAACAGCTCGATTTGCTTATCTCTCTCATTCTTCGCATTATTGAGTCTCTTCTGAGCATGCTGCTTTTGTTGCTCGACCCTCAATGCATACTTTGTAGATTCAATGGTTGAAAAGAACTCATCGAGCGTTTTGTTGTAACCCTTCACTGGAGTGAACCTGAAGTTTTCAGTGTTCTCCTTGTGTGGAGCGAAAGGATGAAATTCATCAAATGTAAATTGGAGCGAGTCTTTGTCTTCAGAATTATATAACGGATTCTTCTTTTCGACAATTACACCCTCCGATTCACCAGCAGCAGCCTTTTGTAAAAGGGTGAGATATTTCTTGTCCGTTTGAATCAATGATGTCAAAACTTTATTCAAGATCTCACTGTCGGTTTCTATGGACAAGCACAGACTAGAGGCATCGATGTCATTTTCCAAAAGTGTTTTGAGAATCAAGTCACTTGAAAGATAACTGGCATTCACGAATAAAAGTTTGTGGATTGAAAACACCTTCTTCTTCTTACCCTCTTCAATATTGAGCATTTTAGTCTTATGCTCCTGAACCCACTGTAAAACAGCCGTCTCGGTGAAATCCGTTGGCTCACTTGCAGGTTCGACATCGAACAAATCATTGTCAAATACCTTGTATATCTCGTTCACTGCGTATTTGTCATTGTCTGCACCGAGGTCATTCACTAATCTGTGTAGAGATAAAATCTTGCGCTCGTGGTCCAATAACAAGATGTTGCCCGCAGAGAAGAACTCCAACACCAAGTAAAACAAGCCGTCTGAGAACTGAAGAACTAAAATACGGTCATTGCCCACTTGCTTGATCTGAGTTAAGCGCCTTGCTTTCAAATGCTTTCTCAACTTGGTGACGAAGTTGGACGGAGTGGGTGCAATTGGGCGCTCAAATTCAGTAGAGTGAATCTTATTACCACAGTCGATCAAAATAGAACGCTTGGAGTCGGGGATAGAAAACTTCATTACATATTGCCTGGAAGAGTCAATCAAGTTATATATGTTCAGTAGACGATAATTCAAAACCGTCTCCTGAAGCTCCTGCGTAATGATTCGAAGGTCCAAAGATGTAATTCTTTGCTTAAAAAGTTAGTAAATCAATGTGCAAAGTTCAACTTTATCGGACCATATAATTTCAAAAAATTTCTTTATAGTTGTCACAGATGAACTGAGTTATCTTACGAACCTTCATGATAAATGTGCTAAGAAGAGAAGCGTCGAAAAGTTTCAAGCAAGCGAGTGTACATTGAGACTATGTGCGCGATTACGACATAGCAAAAAGCGATCTGGCACAGAGACTGCTGTGCAGCACTTTCATCCTGACTACTTCAAAGATACATAGCGATTACAAGGCACTTTCAACGAAAATTGAAAAACTTTTGAAACTTATCTAAAAAATTCTACTGCAATTTGCAAAAGCTTAAATCAGCATAGGTTCACAGGCGAGTTGTGCTCCTCACTAGAGATCGCATCTGAACTATCAAATCTGAACTATTCCGTTTGAACTAACCTTTTATCTCAAATGAGACTAGACACACAATTGGCCCCATTGGTGCAAGCCATTAAAGACGGAAAAAAGGTCACCTTCTTTGTCGGAGCTGGGATTTCCACATCTTGCGGAATCCCGGATTTTCGAAGCCCCAAAACTGGACTATACGCCAATCTCCAGCGGTTGAAGCTTCCACATCCAGGAGCTGTCTTTGACATAGATTACTTCAGAGAAGATCCGACTGCTTTCTTCACCTTGTGCGATGAGTTATACCCTGGCAAATTTCAGCCCTCGAAGCTACATCTCTTGATCCGCTTGCTTCAAGACAAAAACCAGTTGACTCGTGTTTATACGCAGAACATCGACACATTAGAGAGTATTGCTGGCGTCCATGCCGACAAGATTGTTGCGGCACATGGCTCATTTGCTAATAACCACTGCATTGACTGCGATACTGAGATGTCCGGTGCAAAATTCAAGGCTTTGATGGAGAATAAGGCGCTTAACAAGGGCATACCTACGTGTGAAAGCTGTGGCGGGTACGTCAAACCGGACATTGTATTCTTTGGAGAGGGTTTGCCCTCCCGCTTTTTCGATATGTGGGATGAAGACTACGATGATGTAGAGGTTGCTGTTGTCGCTGGAACCTCTTTGACCGTGCACCCTTTTGCGTCTTTGCCAAGTGAGTGTGGTAAGCAATGTCTCCGCGTGTTGATCAATAACGAAGTGGTGGGCGATTTTAAGTCCAGAAAGCGCAAATCGGACGTTATATTGAAACACGATTGTGACGACGTGGCACAGGCTCTTGCTACGCAACTTGGATGGCGTGATGAACTTGACTCATTGCTTGCTGAGTTTGTGGGCGCTTCCCAAAAACTGTCTTCTGTTACGAGTGATAGTGAAGAGAGCGACGACCTGTTTAAGACTTCAAATGACAAATTCGATGCAAATGATTTGGTAGCAGCTCCATCTGGCAACTCGAAATCAGCTAAAAGTGAAGGCCCCGCAGTTAAAGACGAAAAGTTGGCCGATGCTCTTCAAAATCTTTCAATCAATGACAAATGATTGTCTTGCCCCTATTTCTTGCGGTAAAGACGATAAAAGAACCTCATGTTTTCCAACTTCACTGGGTAATTAAGAGAGCTATCTGTGATTCTGTACCAGCAAGTCTCGCTCAGATTCACAATTTCCCATGGTCCGTTGTTCGTGCCTGGCCTGCCCACGAGAATAGTGTCGATAAGAAATTGCACAGGAAACTGTTTTCCGCCGATTGTGATATGGGAGTAGGAGCCTGCACTCTCAGCTATCAACAACAATGAACGTTTCTTACATGACTTGCTCAATAAGTGCAAAAACTGTACGGTTTCGGTGCGGTGCTCGCAAAATAACTCGTTAGTGGTGAAGAGAAGGGTCACCAAGTCCACATCGTTGAGCTTCAAAGAGTTTGCATTTTCTTTAAGAACGTCACCAAGCATGAATGAAGCGCTGAGTTTTGTTGGGTCATAAAACCATTTGTGTTGCGCATAAGTTGTGAAATTTCCGATGATTGTGGACCAATCGGCGATGTCGATTATGTCTAAATGCAATGACGATGCACTTCCTCCATTGGGCTGCTTAAGTTTTGCAAACACAGAGGCCAAGGCAACAAGCTCAGAAGCAGCGCCTCCTCCAATACACAAAGCTCGGCTACTTCTGTCTGGATCTTCCAACAAATCAGTTATTTGCAGACACGAAGCGAACAACGAACTATACGCTAGAGCACGAGCTGGAGTCCAGCGAGCGGCATATGCAAATCTTTTGTCATCACTGTCGAATGCAGAGATGTAATCTCTGTTGAACAACTCTCCTTTAACTTTCTGGATCATTTCTGGGAGCTCTTCAGATGCTAGGATGTGTTTGAAGTTCTCTAAGAACAAGTCAATAACCTTCGAGGGTGCAAGTGAATGTTCATGGTGATAAGGGATGTTGTCATTGCTAGAAACTTGAGGTTTTTCCTTGCTGGATGGATTTTGTGGGCCCCTCCTTTTCATCTTTGGTATATGACAATCAGTGGTTTAGAGAGCCAAAAACACTCCACAATGCGCATTGCATATACTGGCATCTCAGTCGCATCGCCCTAGTTCGTGAACAAGCGCGGGTAATGCGCATGAGCTGCGCACGACGAGAAAAAGTATATAAAGAGTCGATGCGCCATAATGATATTTTTTTCACCATCAACCTGTGTTAGACGTAGATCCCAGCGCTAGGCGAAATTAAACCCTCGCGGTTGTTTTGCCTTTGTTGTGGTGACATGGATAGCAGATCGGCGCTCGTGAAGTAAGTTCAACGGCTGAACCCTGTGGTGGCATTATGACAGCTTTTAGTAAGCAAGCGGCTGTTGCCGTTTTAAAGTGGGGCATTGGATAACTGGTCCTCTTCGGAGTTGAGCGGATATGCTTTACCCTGCCAGGGAACAGTTGTGTCATTTTGCTGTTTCATTTCGGCCGTCTCCTTCGGGGCATTGAACAGAGTAACTCCGTCGACAGGTTGTAGAGTGAGCGGGTCGGTCTTGAGCTCACTTCGAAGTGAAGTGTTTACATGGATCTTTGGAGTTGCAGCTCGGCCAACATGATTCGTGGCAACATATTCCTCGTCTCTGCGAAGGTCTTTTGGCTGATTATCGTTTGAGTCAAACCATGTTGCTCACATCTTTCGAGTTGTAGTGTAGTGTGATTCTCCAGGGTTCTGCTTCAAGCTTACGTTCTCTTTACGGACTGGATGTTCTAGTGTAGACAGAATTTCGAATATGAACTAGCTTTAGTCAAAAATTGCTTCTTCTTCAGATGACGTGGCTATCGGCGATGCCAAGTTCGATGCTGAGGACGAATAACCAAGGTTTATGTTCACTGAGCGTGGCGCATCGGACGTTCTCGATATCAACCTTTGCTTTCTCTGGTTCTCGAATTCGAACTTCATCGTTTGCTCGGACATTGGAGAGCGGGACTTTTTCTGGGACCCGCTGCTACTTGGCGCTTCCGGGATATCTTCGTAGAGATCTTCGTCTTCCTCATCCAACGGCGTGTTGTCAGCAGCTTGATCGCTCAAACTTGCATCCACGGAGCCGCTACTTTGCTGCTCATAATAGTTGGTTAATTGGCCGGAAATATGGCGGATCAGGGCTTGACGTTGGTTCGATTTTTGGTCATACTCAGCCCGCCCCTTGGCTAAAAGGCTCTCCACACTGACTCCGCCAGCAAGCTTCGATGACGTCCTCTTTTTGTAGAATAACAAGTAAGCTGCACTAGTAATGCATTCTTTGGGGTCATCAATGAGAGTGACCCGACTATCATTGAAGTAATACCATTTGTTATCCCTAAAATTCTTAGCCGACGCTGTATAGTGACCGCCTCCTAGACCTCCAAAGTGATTATCGACGGCAATCAAATCGTAGATGAGATCCTCATTTTGCGTCGGTGAATTCACATAATCACTCATGTCTAAGCCTTCTATGGGGAAATCAACAACGGAGCTGATTTTGTCACTGAAGCGGCGAGCGCTTTGAAATCTTTTCAAATGTATCGTCAAAATGTCACCTGTAGACCACAACTGAATTGTTTTTGTAGCACGTCTATGATCTTTGCATTTGGGGCAGTACCACAAATCTTGATCACCAAGGACCTCGGGAACACTGAAACTTTTCAAACAATCATGAAGAGAAATCGTAGAAGTTTGCTGGCGGTTCCAAAGCTTTTTGCTCTCTTCAAGCTTCGGGTTCGGAATTTTTGGAGGCAGTTTCCAAGCTTGCGATGCTGCTGAAGCAAAATATTGCGAGTAAAAGGCATTACTCCACTCTATAACGAGCATAGACTTTGAGTCAAGTAAAATGGGGTGCTTGTCATATACCTTGTCTAAAATTTTTGAATCCGAATCGGACATGACTTCGCTTCCTTGTTTGTTACCAAGCAGCTTATCTGTGTCGCTCTCAACTTCACCTAATTTGTCAACTGAAGATAGTAAAGGTTCAACGTCCACCCAGTTACCTTCGCAGCTAGACTCTTCCCCATCTGATATTGAGCCAATGAGCTTACCGTCCGATAGCAGAGAATTGTCGGCTTGAGGATCTTGTGGTTTCGGAAGGTTAACAGGGGGAACGACCTCGAAGCCGTTTGCCAGAGCTTCCGCGCAATATTTCTGCAGATCACTCAAGTCAGACGAGAGGTCAGCTTCAGCACGGGCAACAAACTCTGGATAATGATAATAATTGCGTTTAAGATCTGGTAGCTTCTCGGCCAAGGCAACTAGATTTTTGAAATTTGGCCTTCCATGAGGAATGTTGAGAACATCAGAAGTGTCCAGATCTTCCGCTGAATTGAGCCCTCGGCCACCACGAATATGGCCTCTTTCTCTCAAAGAATTCTCGTGGAGTTTAATTTCGTAACCAAAAGACCCACTTACCTTTGGATGAGCCAATGAAACATCCGAGTCATATCCATTGCGTTGATCTTCTGAAATACTACCCTCGATGTCTTCATCTCGAAGAGCATTTTCTTTCTTCAAAAGAGGAAAGTCTTCAGAAGAGAAGTATCTTGATTCATTATTTCTGCCCCTGGCAACAAATGGCACCTCAATGTTCTCTTTCGTCAAGATTTTGACAGTCTCATCAACCTTTTCACGAATGGAGCCAAAACTGTTAATGTCTTTGGACTTATCACACACAATGAAGAGTGGTATTCCAAACGGCTCTCTTGAAGTGTAAGACGCATCTTCATCCTGGACTGTATTAACGACAGGAACGATAATATCTTGAGTAGAGTCATGTGGGATAACGTACACTAAAACGTTATCATCATTTGAAATTAGTTCCAGGATTGGGATGAACTTGTTCATGGAGCTGTTTCTTTGGAAATTCTTGTAGAAGAAATTGCGGAATATCTCGAACAAAAACAAAAAGGCAGGATCCACGTCAAGGAATTCACTCAAATACTTTTTGAGATCTTCAAAATTAGATGTTTTCGATAGTTCGACTTCTAGTTGATAAATCTGATGCGAATCCTTTCTGAATGCATCCACAATAGTAAAGGTATGGTACCACTTTTTGCTGACCGGTAAAGGTAAAGTAAAGTCATTAAAAGGATCGAATGTAATCGATTGCTTTTCGCAAATGGGGCATACCAAAGTCGACTGGTATAATCCAGTAAATAAATCCACAATAATGGAGTCATTCCTCTGTTTATATAGATTCCAGCAATCTGCTGCGAGTCTGCTTATTGCTTCCATATTGCCGACATCTTCATCCTTGAGCTCCGGCTTTTCAGTGTAGGGTTTCTTATGTATACGATTAAGGTCTTCATGAATCGCATCCAAGAGCCAGCTCAAAAATTCTTGGGTATCCTGTTGTTGATACCCATGGAACATGGAGGAGTAACGGCCTATTGTGTATTTAAACTCTCTTGGTGTAACACAAGAGCCACCATCTGAGTCAAAAAGCTTGTGCAACAAATTCGAGAAAGAAATGGCCACTTCACCATTATTTCCAAGGGGATTTTCTTTGTTGAGCTCTTGTTCGTAAAGATCATAGAGGAAGTACTGATTTACCTCGGGTATATGCGCAAGACATTGTAAAGCAGAATTCATGTAACAAGTGTTGCCAAGGTTGGAGAGTCCGAGGTTCCCGCCCAAGTTTAAATCATGACCAGCAAGGTTTCCTTGATGTGCGGTAAATTGATCCAACGGATATTCCGTCGTGTGTTTGTTCTTCAGCTCCACTACCAAATGAATAGTCGATGATCGTATGCCCTGGCTTCTCAAGCTCATATCCATCACCCGAGGCTCCACTACCTTTGTTTCGGCTATATCAGTGATGAACAGCGCAATAGGGACAACTGGTGGCAACTCAGAGATATTCTCGGAGGAGACGAACCAAACTCTTAATTCCACCTTGCGCCCCTTGAAAACACATGTTTGTATTGCATTGATGAGATCTTTGAATGATTTGGTCTGAGATAGTGAGAAGCACTGGCTGTCCCGCGAGATGCGATCATAGTATGGCAGAACTCTAGATGCTGAAGAGGAGCCCAAGGTATGAACGACAAAATAAGGGGGAAATCTCTCCAAAATCCACTCTGTCTCGGATTCCTGGATTATGTTTCTAATCACAGGCAAGCCCTTCAAGCCAAATGTAGACACTAGTTCGTGGAATAGCTGGGGAGGAATATGGGTGGAAGGGACAGGTTCTGAATTTTCTTCAAAGAGAGCACCATTTTCGTTCACTATCTTGGAGCAATCCAAATTGCCCAAAAGAGACGCTAGGTGAGGAATTGACAATGCATCCATTGACATTGCCTTATCGAGAAAGTCTTCAGGAATGACATAGCGAGCGTCCCCGTCGTTTGGAACAGAATCCCGAAGAGAGTTCCACGAGTTTCGGGCCTTGCCAAGCAAGTCACTATTCTCTCTCGATTGTTCTGGTGAAGTACTATGTTGGTCACCATGAGACATATCACTTGGGGTATCGTTGATCGAGGAGGCAGAGTCACCCAACTCACGAGATTCTGAACCGTCCACCTCGACAGAAGAAATTGAGCCTTTTCTTGTATCAGGCTTCGAGTCTGTTTCAATCAGCAGCATCTGTCTTCAATCGCTGTGGAAATGTACTAATATAAGTTATAGCTTGTTTTGTGGAAAACCGTGCGCGCACGTCATGGAGGTAACGCGTGATATAGATTCCTGCTACCGTTTCTTAAGGTAGAATTCTGGATAGAGTTGTACTGAATAGAGAAATTGAGAAAACTATTTCGAATCTAGCTACTTTACAACTTTGATTCAAGCACCTAAATTGTATTTATTAGTGAGACTTAAATCTGGCACCCTTTGGGAATCTTCGCTGGTTCTGCACATTACCTTAAGTAGATCTATGAACTAAGTATTGGGCATAAATTCAGCTGACATAGCTTATATTTTCAGCTTCGAATCTATAGATAACGTCTCTAAATTATGAACTAACTGCAGTACCGATTCCTTAATTCTTTCGCCCAAGCGTGTTGATTTGCCGTAACCAGCCGCCTACTCCGTGGCTACTGCATAAGCCGCAACTGTATGGAACAACGGGAGA
Organism: Metschnikowia kipukae; assembly: GCA_002370135.1. Taxonomy (NCBI): domain Eukaryota; kingdom Fungi; phylum Ascomycota; class Pichiomycetes; order Serinales; family Metschnikowiaceae; genus Metschnikowia; species Metschnikowia kipukae. The sequence goes on from NKZJ01000095.1 coordinate 771,581, forward strand.
CGCCCTCATGATTTACCATTGTTAATTATCCTCCGCAACACATCTTATTGACACCCTCGAGCTTCATATATTGTAAACTCAATGAGTTCGTCTCCAAATAGTGAGCTAAGTCCCGAAGGGCCCAGCAACTTGCGCTTTAACAGAGCGGTTTCTAGAGACAGCTCTTATTATAAGTCCAAAACTAGTCTTGGCCAATTGCCGCCATTACCCTCGTTCGATTCTGAAGCACCAAAATCAGGCACACATATTCTGATGGATGACACACAAGGATCGATCACGTCGGTCAACGACCCTTCGACCAATGAAGATAATGTTCATCACTCGTCTTTCGTGGAGTTTGACTTGAGTGCGGCAAACAAGTCTACAGACAACATCATGAAACAAGTCTACATTTCACCTCACAGGCAACCTGAGGAAGCTGAAGTAACACATCCTTCCGAGACTAAAGAAGATGCTGTGGAAGTTCTCGAGCCGGCAAAAGAGGAGGACTTCTTTGATCCAAACCTGACCGATTGGAAAGATATGAAGAAAGTCGCAGACGCAAACCATTACGATGAAATGGGTAATCTTGAATTTACTCAAGGCAATGACTATGCGTTCTCTGGGCAGGATGTAAGGGCTTACACGAAAATTGACACGGAGGAGCAATTGAATAAGTATGCCAAGTTGAACGAGAAAACAGACTTTCTCTTTCAGACTCGCTCGCTGCAGGACTCCACAAAAGATCCATTTGATGATACAGAGGAGTTTGATGAAGACGTCGAAAACATTGAGTCTGACGAAGCCTTGAGCGGTACCAGAGGCATGTTAACAGACTCCCAGAAATTTGCATATATTGGAATTGCCAAACTCGTCATGATCGACATGGCAACCGATTTGGCGACACTCAACCAACGAACAGCATATAAAATCTCAAAGAAACTCAATTTGAGTCAGAAGAATTTCGCCAACTGGACTCTTTATATCATGTCCAAACTCTTTGAGCATTTGGAAATCAACAAGGAAGAAAAGGCCATGATCGAGAATCTTAGCACGCATGGTGTTGAAGCCGATGATCTCGCACAAAGCTTGATTCTGGTTGAGCTGAAGCAAATTCAGTTGGACAAAACTATAGAGGGCTTTGACCTTCGTTGGGTGTTGGTTTGTGATTTGTTCCTTCTACTATTGAGCGATGGCTACTACGATAGCCGTTCTCGAAGTCTATTGTTTAGATTCTCGGCTCTTCTAGGTATTGGTTCTTTAGAGGTAAGTCAATTTGAACGAAGGATGATCGAAAGCTTAGAAATGGACACCACGAGCAAGACCATCGAGAACAAAGACGACAAGTTAAAGGATAGGCTGTTCATTGAGAAACATATTCAGAAAAACAGGAAGAAGCGCCTAGCTTATATCGGGCTTGCCACGCTAGGTGGATCTTTAGCTATTGGATTATCTGCGGGTTTATTGGCCCCGGTCATTGCTGCGGGTTTGACCGCCGGCCTCACCACCGTAGGAATCGGTGGTGCTGGTGGTTTTCTCGCTGGTGTTGGCGGTACAACTGCGATTACCACTGGTGGTATCGCTATTGGTGTCAAGGTCGGTAACAAAGCAGGCTCCAGGCGTATGGGAGAGGTTCAGACTTTTGAGATGAAACCTCTACACAACAACAAGCGGTCGAACTTGATCATAACTGTTTCGGGCTGGATGAACGGTGAATTGGATGATGTTAGGCTTCCTTTTTCCACGGTTGATCCTGTCATGGGTGATATGTTTTCCCTTCTATGGGAACCTGAGATGTTGAAGTCTATGGGCCAGACGATAGGTATTTTGGCATCCGAAGCCTTGAGTACATCCATTCAACAAATTTTGGGTGCTACTATCCTCACAACATTAATGTCGGCAATCCAACTCCCCATGTTGCTTTCGAAACTCTCTTATCTTTTGGATAATCCATGGAATGTGTCTTTGGATAGAGCGTGGAAAGCTGGAAAAATTCTTGCCGATACACTCATTTCAGGAAATATGGGTGTGCGGCCTATTACATTGGTTGGCTTCTCTTTGGGGTCTCGTTTGATCTACTCTTGCTTAATTGAATTGGCTAACAGAGGTGGTTTCGGTCTTGTGGAGAATGTCATAATCTTGGGAAGTCCTGTCACAATTAAGTATGATCAGATCACGCTAGCCAGATCAGTTGTGAGCGGCAAATTCGTGAACGGATATATTAGGAATGATTGGATCCTCGGGTATCTTTTCAGGGCCACTGGTGGAGGCCTTCTGACAGTTGGAGGGATTTCTCCAATTGATAACATTCCGGGAGTTGAAAACTTCGACTGCTCTGCATTTGTTGATGGACATATGTCGTACAGAAAAGCCATACCCAAAATTTTGAAAGAACTCGACTGGGAAATTTTAAGTGAAGAATTCGCTGAGATAGAAGAGCCAGACTACGAGCAGAAGGAAAAGCAAAGAAAGTTACTAAGTGAATTTGAAGAAGCTCGCGCAAAGATGGAGTCGGAGCAAGAGGGAGAGAAGCTGAAGTCCAAGTCATGGAAGGATTGGTTTAGGCCGAAACAAAAGAATTGGTGGGAAGTGTATGACGAGTCTGAGAAACCAGAAGGCACCTCCAGGAAGACTGAGGAGGAATTTGAAGAATACAACGTTCCAGAAAATTATCATTCTACAGGCTCAAGAAGAGACGATACTGAGCAGTCATCCCCAAAAGAAGACATATTCGACGTGGGTGCTTTGATGCGGGAGGTGGAGGATATCGAGAGAGTTGGTAATGAAGCATCTTCAGAAGCTTTAGAAAAATTAAGACAAGATGTTGAGGATGTACCACATCAAAAGCCCGCAAACGAGGACTTGGAAGAGGAGGCCATGGCCGAATCTTCGGTTCTTGGTGGCATGAAAGACAAAATCGGTCTGTTTAAGAAGTCGGGCGCCAAAGACAATTGAGCTGGTGAAGTCGTCAAAAGGCGTTTTCGGATCCCTGGTGTCTCAGATCATCGACCCATTCATAGCACTCATGATCGACATACACAACTAGTTGATTGTCTCTCCGGTCTAATATTTACTCTTGCGCGCTACTGTAACGCTAGTGCCGGCGTATAATTCATCACTAACTGATTAAAAGTTTTCTTCAATTTTTCTCACCTGCCCCGCCTTACTTTAAAGATACATCGAAATGCCTACCATCCCAGTCGATAAAGCCGACTTATACAAGCTCTTGGGCAAGGAATACACCACGGAGGAATTCGATGAGTTGTGTTTTGACTTTGGAATCGAATTGGACGAAGATACCACCGATGAATGTCAAGGCGACGAGAGACCTCAGTTGAAGATCGAGATCCCAGCCAACAGATATGACATGTTGTGTATTGAGGGTATCGCCCAAGCCATCAACGAGTTTTTGGGCAGATCCGAGGCTGCAGAATTCTCCTTGAACCCCGAAAAGCCTGTTGTCAAGATGACCATCGATAAGGCCACGGAGCAGATCAGACCATATGCTGCCGCTGCTATCTTGAAGGGTGTTGAGTTTGATGAAAGACGTTATGCGTCATTTATTGCCTTGCAAGATAAGTTGCACACCAATTTGTGTCGTAACAGAACACTTGTCGCCATAGGTACCCATGATTTGGACACATTGACTCCACCTTTCACTTACGAAGCCTTGAAGCCTGAGGACATTCAGTTCGTGCCTCTTAACCAGGAGAAATCCATGAACGGCCATGAATTGATGGCATTTTACGAGAAAGACAAGAACTTGGGCAAGTACTTGCACATAATCCAGGACTCGCCTGTCTACCCAGTCATCTACGACTCCAAGAGAAATGTCTGCTCTTTGCCTCCAATCATCAACTCCAACCATTCCAAGATCTCATTGAACACAAAGAATGTCTTTATAGAAGTCACAGGTACTGACAAGACCAAGACCGACTTGGTGATCAATCAAATTGTGGCCATGTTCTCCACATACTCCGCCAAGAAGTTTGAGATCGAGCCTGTGCAGCTCGTTTCAGAACACAACAGCCAAAGCAGGGTGAGTCCAAACATCAAGCCAAGAAAATTCGAGGCTGAAATTGATTACATCAACTCGTGCTTGGGTTTGAAGTACTCTGGTGACGAGATTGCCAAGTTGTTGAAGAGAATGTCTTTGAAAGCCAGCACAAAGAATGACAAGCTTCTTGATGTGGAGGTACCCATCACAAGATCAGACATTTTGCACCAGTGTGATATAATGGAGGATGCCGCCATCGGATACGGATTCAACAACTTGACGAAAACAAAGGCTCAAAGTGACTCGCTTGTCGCTGCTCCATTGCCAATCAACAAGATTGGAGACATTTTCAGAATTGCCTCTGCACAAGCTGGTTACTTGGAAGTTTTACCGTTGACGTTATGCTCGCACGATGAGAACTTCAAATTCTTGAGAAGAGCAGACGACGGAAAGGTGGCCGTGAAATTGGAGAACCCTAAAACCTCCGAATACCAAGTTGTCAGAACAACATTATTGCCGGGCATTCTCAAAACGATCAAAGAGAACAGAAAGCACTCATTGCCAATCAAGGTTTTCGAGTGTGGAGACATTGTTGAAAAAGACGACGCTTTGGAAAGAAGGGCTTTCAACCAAAGAAACTGGTCGGCCATCTACGCCGGTAAAACTTCCGGTTTTGAATACGTGCAAGGATTGTTGGGTAAGATTATGCAAACCTTGAGAACACCATGGCTCGAGGCGCCCCACAGCGAAAAGAAGAGAGGATACTGGATTGAAGAAGATAAGGAAAACCCCACTTTCTTCCCTGGCAGAGGAGCCAAGATTTTCTTCAGAAGCTCTGAGAAAGCCGAGCCTCAGCACATTGGTGCCATTGGAGTCTTGCACCCCGAGGTCTTGGGATTCTTTGAGATTCCCTACGCTGCATCATCTGTGGAAATCAATGCCGAGGTCTTTTTGTAGCGCAATGAACACCACCAAGGAGTGCAGTTGAAATACACGATGAAGTTTTACATACACGTGAGTAATTTACAAATTATAGAGAAGCTCTCCAGATTGTGAGAACTCGTTATAGGACTAGAATCTTATGAGCCCCAATCGATGGCCAGCTGCGCAGCATAAACCCTTGTTTGAAGAAATTAACGAGCTTTCTGCTGCTTTGCCTAAACGAGCTTTCTGCTATTATGCTCGTTTAGGCAAAGAGCGCTCGCAATTTTATCGGATCTTGGGCACAGCGAGTCCTGAAATTATACAGGAATTTGTGAAGATGTCACGTCCGGCAAGGAGTGACAATTTAAAGTCTGCCACACTGACATTTGAAACACCGACTTTGCCCAGCACCCGACTCAAAAATTTAGGCCCAGCTAGAATATTCCGCACATACATTCATTTGCGAATATCAAATACTCGGCTAGCTAATTAATTAATTTTCTTTGAACACAATTGCTCGCACTTTAGCTGTTCAGAACACCAGCCGGCAAAGACAATCTTGGACAAAAAATGAGCGGAAAACCCCCATCCAGGTCATACGATATGATCATGAAGCTCCTCCTTGTTGGAGACTCCGGAGTGGGTAAATCATGTTTGTTGTTGCGTTTTGTGGAGGATAAATTCAACCCTTCATTCATCACCACTATTGGTATTGATTTCAAGATCAGAACCATCGAGAGCAAGGGAAAGAAGATCAAGTTGCAGGTCTGGGACACAGCTGGCCAGGAGCGGTTTAGAACCATCACCACTGCATATTACAGAGGTGCCATGGGAATTGTGTTGATCTACGACGTCACTGACGCCAGAACCTTTGAAAGCGTTGAAAACTGGTTCCAGACCGTCACTCAGCACGCCAACGACGACGCTCAAATTTTCTTGGTTGGAAACAAGAATGACGATGAAGAAAACAGACAGGTGTCCAGAGAACAAGGGCAGCTGTTGGCCTCCAAGTTGAACATTCCGTTTTTGGAAGCATCCGCCAAAACCAACGACAACGTGGACTCCATTTTCTATGAATTGGCCAGCATCATTCAAGATAGCCATGTGGACCTCGAGCCCCAGCAAAAAGCCGCAGGTGTAGATGTATCCAAGAGCTCTGCCAGCGTCACCAATAATTGTTGTTAGATTGCCTTGTGGCCATCCCGGGTCAGTTACTTTCCTTTTGTTTAATGTATCTATGGCGCTATAAAGTATCTATGGCGCCATAAAGTATATCGTGCAAGTTAGGCCACCCACGGGTGCAGTACATCTCTGGTGCGTTACTATTTTACATTTATTCATGCTATTCGATTAGATTTTCTTGCCAAAGTAAACCCACTGGTCTTCCAAAGGCTTCTCCTCCAACTCTTCCCACACTTTCAACTGACCCAACTCTTTGGCCAAGTTCAACTCCTCGTTGGCTTGCACGACAATCTCCTCGATCAAACCACCTCCGATCTGGTTCTCGATCTTCTCCGTTATTTCGTTCTCTTGCACGATCTTCAATCTGTTTTGTGTCATCTGCTCCACGGATTGTCTGTAAATGGAGTCTTTAGGAAACTGCTTCTCCAAGACAGACAAGGTGTTGTTGTATAGGGAGATCAATGCAGGTCTAGGGTTTGGATGCTGGTAGTAGCCGGTCAACCCGATTGGGTTTCCAGATGCGGCCTTTACAAGAACCTCTTCAGCTTGTCTCAAAACTCTGGTGAACCTCATTGTACAAGTCAAGTAGTCTTTAGTTGACAGTGTAAGTGCGTAATCAAAAAATTCTTTCGCACATGGTTGGCCCGGATGTACGGGTGCACTGGTGGAGCCGGTATTATGGTAGTCGAACCAATTCGATCATCATTATCCGTTCGTGTAGAGAATATTGTGGTATGCTTCTGCTACAATACTTCTGCTAGAATATCTGTGGTACAGTACTTGTGGTACAATACTTCTGTGACAATAATGGTGGTACAGTGTTAGCGTGGTGGTAGTGCTTGTTTGGTGGCACAATTTATGTATATCCTAAATGGTACAGCACTTGCGACTCTGTGGTGCTAGGTGTGTATTTTAATGTAAGGATTCAGTCTTGGTCTTAGTCTGTCCGTAGACTTCAAGAAAGCGGTCTGTTCGTAGACTTCAAAGGAGCGGTCTGTTCGTAGACTTCAAAGGAGCGGTCTGTTCGTAGACTTCAAAGGAGCGGTCTGTGGCTGCGACACTTCAAAGATCTTAGAAGTCGCCTCCCCCAAAGTCTCCGCCGCCAAAATCACCGCCTCCATAGTCTCCTCCATCATGAAGACCGTCCTGATATGCGTCCATCTGGGAGTCCGCAATGGCGTCTCCAATCAACAATCCTCCTAACAATCCTGCACCCGCACCCATGGCCATACCGGCGCCCCCTCCAAATCGGCTCTGCTTCTGCTGCTGCTGCATTGGGTATTGCTGTTGTGGATACCCGTATGCTTGTTGGGGATATCCGCCGTAGCCCTGCTGCGGATATCCGCCATATCCTTGTTGCGGGTAGCCACCATATCCTTGTTGCGGATACCCGCCATAACCTTGCGAAGGTTGACCTCCATAGTTGCCCTGAGGGGCGTATCCGCCTTGTTGTGATTGGCCACCGAAATTCCGGGACTCATTATTAGAACTTCCCTGCTGCGCCAGTTGTGGTTTATTTGAGTCGGGACTATATGGAGGGGGGCCCACGTCCCCGGCAGCTTTGAACAGGGATCCTGGCGGAGCCTCCCATTGGGACTTTTTCGAGTTCAAGTCCACGTAGAACCAAGTTTTGTACTTTTCGTCGAATTTGGCAGCCCATCCATTTGGAACAGATGGCTCCTGTTTGGGGTCGTTTTTGGGATCAGTGGACATGTAATTGAAAGGTAAGTGTGGCAAGAAAGATCGCCGCAATCTTAGAATGTGGAGTGTGCGCACGGTCCCTGACCATGCCTAGAAATAAGCTGGGGGAGGCGGTCCTGTACAGAGCAGGCTGCGCTCGGCCCGAGAACGCCTTTCCGTTATGTGCTGTTTCAGGAACGTTTCAGAATGCCTATGCTGTTTCAAAAGCGTCTGGAAATGTTCCTACATGGTTATTCACGACAATACGCATAGTGAGGCTTTGCGTTTTGACGCCGCGTCAATGCATGGAATCTTGTCTTTCGAACAATGGCCCGCGGCGCGCTGCCATATTTTGTGCACTAATGGTTGCAACTGTCGCACAGTTTGTGCCATGGCAAATCAGTACCAAATTCCATCACTTTCTGACTATCAGTACAAAACATCACCACCTCTTGACTTTTCCATTAGCTGAATTTTCATACCCTTACCTCACTTACAAGGATTACTTTTCGGGATGTCTTTTGGGATTCCCAAGTATTTGTTCCCCGCTGTTTTGGTCACGTTTGCCATTGCCGAATACGTACAAACTCCACCCCACTATTCTGCCTTTGAGTTTGAAAGATCCCCATACTTCCAGAAACTCATGATTTGCTCCGACTCAAAACCAGCGTATCAGTGCTTGGCCGAACATGGAGATAGCCTTCTTGCCCTGGCAAAGCCCACTTTGACCAAATCTGGTTATCAGGCGGCTCTGGTCTGTGTAGATCAGGTGAGAAGACAAAGATTACAAGATTCGGAAACGTTGCTTAGTATGCAGCGATGTTTCTATTTGGCTGAGATGTTCACCTTGACCTCCTCTGTGCCCATATTGAACCATGGCCAGAGTGCTGCTGGCTCTGTCTTCGACGTTTTGGCAAAAACTCCGCTTCACATGTATTTGGCGGTACTCTGTTACTTGTGTGCATGCTTCCGGGTAGGAGAAGTTGTGGAATTCATTGAACACAAGTTTCCGCTTTCGGACACACTGGAATTGTTCAAAAAGCTCTACGCACACATCAGAGAAAGAGCCGTTGGCTGTTTGCAGAACCTAGCTGACACAACGAGAGGTGTGCGAGAACTTCAACAAAGGGAAATCTTGGAACCCGCCACAGCTCCTCAAAGCTCTATCTCTCAGCCACATGCTTCCTCCATACCTCGAAGCACGCCTTGCTCTTTGCATGGTCTCAACAATTTTCTCGAGTTGAGTGATGAGTTCCCTTCCATATCAGACAACGCATCCTCTGCCGGATCTGCCACTGCCTACAGCGATGAGGAGTCCGCTCCGGTTGCAGTGAAGCCTTCGTTTGATATATCAAAAGAATCGGGCCGGGCAGCCATGCGGGCATTTGTCGAGGCAAAGATGAGAGATAACAACTACAATAAACCGATCCCAACTGTGAGGTACCAAGATGTCCCACGCAAAGATGTCAATCACAGAAAGCTCCGGCGAGTGTTTATACCCCGGCGTGGCTGGGTCAGCTTGAAAAAGATTGAAATGGAGGAATACCAAGACGGCAGAAATGCACTCGTGAGGCCGGCTTGAGATCCGCCGCCTGTACCCTTCAGCCCGTCATCTGACTCGATATAGCTACGGATTTCGCTTTGATTGTTTCTTGGATACGTCTCGGTTTGGGATCCTGCCTTACCTGTTTCATCTTTTAGAAAGCTAGCTTGATCATTTTACATGCTACTTTCATCATTTGAGCTGCAGTGTGATAGGCAGTGGAGCTAGAGTGTACATGGCGCATATACCGATACCCCTCATGAGCGGGGCCTGTAGTGCATACAACAACCTGGAATGATGGTCATACACTGTTCCTTGCATTATGAAAATAAAGGAAGTAAGCTTGTCTTGTCCAGTGCAGCACTCTGTGGACAGAAGCAGTTTCGATTTCCTCCTGGGTGTAGAAGCGCTGCTGCGGTCTATCACATGCTTCCAAAACTATTACATAGATGAGCCATGTCTAATTTAAGAGTGACAAGGTAAAGTATGACGTAAAAAGCGTGGACCCATATGACTGAAGTTCCGGCCCATGCCCTATTCTTCAAGTTCTTACATCGAATTTGACCCCCAGCGATGGTTTGCATTAAGTCAGGTTACGATGCATTTGGTCGCGTCGCTAAACTAAATGGGACATCGGCTAACATGTGATTTTCGCGTATTCTGCTGTGATACATTTTCACATGATCTCGTAGTACACAATTTAGGGAACACCACATCCAAATCTTTCTCAAGCACCTACATCTTCCGTGGTAATAGGAATACGATTCCGCTATCGAAATAATTAAAAAATACCTACACCACCACTGATACCCGAATCCTGTGGCCCGAACCCAACATTACCCTTGCCCAAGACTTAGACCTAAGAAAACAAAATGGAAAACCCAAAGCAGACCAAGCGAAAATTGTCTGAGGTCATTCCGCCTGAGCCTCCTAAATACGAAGTTGCCATTAGCCCACCAGCTCTAAATCCTGGTGCTGCCATTGCTCAAGTAAGCCTAGATTCAGAAGTGCAACAACATGCAAATCGGGAAGAAACAGAAGCGAGTGAATCCCAAAAAAGAAGAGACACAGATTTGGTTTTGGCGGCTGAAGCACTCACACGTTTGACCAACTCCACTCCCACTCCGCCAAGTGATGACAGCAGGCCACATTCACAATTTGGTTCCCCGCTATCAGGAACTCCCACCCAAGACAGGCCGCTCCATCCTATAGTTCAGGGTGTCAACAATATCTCCAAGTTTCTGTTGGTGAGTAACGCCGTCAAGTATTACGAGACTTCTAAGCGGAACTATGCAACCTTCAACTATGCTGCAGGAATAGTCGAAAAGGCCGCCATGCCTGTCTTCAACAAGATAGAGGTGAATTTAAACAGTATTCATCAAAACAGGCTCGAAAACAGGGCCAAGGTCAAGAGGAGAAAGCGGGCTAGCGGCAGTCAAGACAAGCGGGACATCAAAAAGAGAATCAAGTTCTGCTTGCATATTCTAAAGCTTGCAAATGATAATATCAGCGCCAAAGTGGTCGATTTGCAAGACAAAATCAAAGATTCATCTGAAACGTCGCGTTCTGACGAGACCTTGACGGAACACCTGAACATTTCGCCGACTGCCTTGTCACCAACAAGCACGGATTCCGTGTTTTCCAGTGGATCTACGCTTACACCAGAAAGAACACACGATACCAACTCGGAAATTGCCGCTACAGTGAAAAAGATCATACATATTATCTCCAACTTCCGCCCCAGTTCACTCAACCTTGAAGGAGAGGAAACCCCTGAGTCGGGCGAGCAGGACGATGGCGATGTCAAATTGAGAAGCACCATACGAGAAATCATCTTCAAGTTGCCCAGTCAAGTTTCGCAGAATAGTGGAGGCAGCTCACAAAAGGCTCCTGCCACCGATAAAGTGATCGTATTTGCTCGCGAGTCGCTAGACATGATTGGTCGATTGACTTCGGTCTTCAACGAGCAGCTCGAAAAGGCTGAGAATTGGGTTGACGGGCCCACCACACATCAAGCCCCTGCCACACCATGTTCACCAGTGGAAAGCGATGAAGGTCACGTTAATGGCTCCCAAGAAAACAACGCTGTTGACTACAACAGCCCAGCGTATGTTCTTACGACCGAGAAGCGCTTTCAGGCTGAATAGAGCTACGCAAGTCGTTTGCATGGAGTTCAGGAACAATATTGGTGTGAGGCTCGGCTCTCAGTAGGACAGCACTTGCAGCTATTGGTATGTACATTTATTGATCAGCCGCGACTCTAAAGAATAGCCAAATAAACTGAAATTCCCGAGTAGCGTCAATTAAGCCCTATAGTACACTTTACCCCGGATCTCACCTCCTTATTGCTACTGACGCATCAGACGGGCGTGAAGCAGCGGGCAGGGCCTAAATGGTAGACATTTTGCCATCTACTCCTCATCCCAGAACAGAAAAAATCGAATACATTCCCTCCGCTTAAATTACCAGGTTCGCTTCTGCACCTGTGTGACTTCCGCATCGGGTAAAAAGTGGTTTTTATCCTGCACATAGACGCAGCCCTATTTACCGCTTTCGGTATATTGAGGGAGCTGCAATTTCGCAACTCACCTTCTAATCCAGGACTGGTAATTTCGCAGCGTCGCTTTTATCCTCTTTGGGTAGCCTCAGAGTTTCCAAGAACAGAAATGTCCTCCTCAAGCTTTTTTTGTTATATATTCCAGACAAATCCCCGAAATGTAATATTCCAAAACACTTCCTTTTATTTTCGCCGGCTCTTTTAACTGATACCCTTTCCATATTTGCCTTTTATCCCAACAATAATCGCTGATAAGATGGCCACTTTAACTATTGGCACCGCTGATCATGTCAAGATCAGAAGCTCGTGGGCAGACGTTATGGCGCTAAATCACTTCAAGGACCAGAACTTCGTGCACACTTTGTTCTCCAACTTAATGGCATCTAATGCAGAAGTCAAAGCCCTTTTTGCTGAGGAGGCTGACTTACAAAACCAGGAACAGTTGTTCACTGAGCTCCTCAAGTTCACCATGATCTACTTGGACAAGGCTGATCTTCTCGAAGAGTGCATGAATGAGTTCATTGCTGAAAACCCTGCTCTCGTTAAGTTTGGTTCTTCCTACTTGGAGCCTATGGGCGCTTCGCTTATAAAGACCTTGCGGGAGTCTTTGGGTCCCAAGAAGTTTGACTCTGGCTCGGAAACTTTGTGGATCAAAGTTTACATCTACATTGCCAACTGCATCTTGCAGCATGACATGTCGGACGCAGAATCCCTCGTGAGCAACTCCAAGTCTTCTATTTCTGAATCCGGAGAAGTGCAGCCTTTGTCTGTCAAGGGTTTCTCTTCCCCAATGCCTGCCTTTAGCGCGCCACAAAGCCCTTCTTCTAATACCATCAAGATTGACCTCCAAGGAAATGACAAATACAGAGGCTTCCGCAGAAGTGTCAACGAGACCTCCAAGACAACTGTGCAGGTAGCAGTTCCTGAATCGCTCTCCTCAGTTCCAGAGCCTGTCATCACTCCTAGATGCCACAGAAGAAACAGCAGTCAGCAGCTTCAAGATTTGGGCTGGGGCGTCGATTCTATGAACGCCAACTCGTCGCCTCTGGTCTCTATGTCTGAATCGTTTGATCCCCGTCGCAAGTCCATCCACAAGAGAACTCCTTCAGACATGAGCCTAGGTATGGAGAATCCTGAACGCAAGGTCTCTGGTAGCTCTTGTGAAAGCCCAATTAGCGATGTTGAGGACACTTACAATTTTGAGGATGAAATTAACTTCAGCACTCCCTCTCTTCATGAATCGCGTCCCTCTGTATTTGACTACAGCAGCTTTGGCATGAAGGGTTTGGCTCCTATTGCAGAATCAGAGAGCGACGATGAAAAATCCACCTACTCTTCTGGAAACACATCCTCAAACTACAACTCTGAGGACAGAGAATCCTCTTCTCGTACATCGTCATTGTCTTTGCATAACTCGGACTACAAGTCGTCCATCTCATCTGGTTCTGGTCAATCAAGATTCATGGACAAAGTCCCTAGATCTCATTCTATGGAGAAGACTCTTCCCCCAAGCCCTCAATTTGCACCTAACCCTCACTTTGCCTCTCCATACGCTAACAAGAGCTACCTGACTTCTGTCCCATCTCTTCTGTCAAAGAGCAGCGGTCAACGGGCTTCTTTGGGCTTCATGAGAAGCAGCTATGTTTTGAAGAAGGAAATGAACGACTTTGGTTGCAACCTCCCTGAAAATGTTATTGCCGCCATTGACCAACACGAAGCCAGAAATCAAAGAGCTACCGCCAGATCCTTGGTGAACGTTCCTACTTCCCGCAGCATAATCTCTTCTCCACAAACCCCATCGGACAAGCAGTATGGCTTCAAATATTCAGCAAAGAACTCCGAGGCCGAGATAGAAGCTGTTAGCGAGAAACTGAGTGCTAAGATCAGTGTATCAAGTGGGGGAAGCAAGAAGGAAAAGTCTTCTTTCAGGAAAAAACTTGGGAGCTTTTTTGGCTCTTCTTCTTCAAGAGCTCCATCAGCCCCAAGAAAGAGAATTTCTCTGCCAATCGGTGTCTCTTCATCGCTGAATGAAAAGCTCGTCCGCTCCGAAACCAGAGACTCCCACTCGATTGCACCTTCGATCTATTCGTCAAAGTGCATTTCTTCTGCTGACATCAGAGCCAAGCAGAGCGGCAACTTCCAGCCTGTTACTACTATTCCATCTGGATACGCAGCCTCTGTTTACCTGAGACAAGGTAGTAACCCATATGAGCTCGCCTCCTCCCACAGCCGTGAGACCGGCACGAGCTCTTCTAGACGCTCGATCTTTAGAGGCAAGAGCGCCGAGGATGACAAGAAAACCAACAAGTACCTTGTGAAGAGTACCCCTTACAAGACTATCTATCTCAAGGACATCATCGCTTAAGAAACCTCATAGAAAGGTCAGGGAGATGTGGAAAGGATTGTTCGCTTCGGCACATCGAAATTAAAACTTCACGATCTCCTGTCCTTCGTCCAAGGCTTTTCCACTCTCAGAATTAATTTTATGTATTATAGTCTTTCAAATATATGCTAGCAAGGAATTACGTCTGTAGAATTGATTTTTGAAGCTGAGGAAGGGCGATCATGACCGGCACGTTTCTTTGACAATCAAGTGCAAAGCGAACTGGTGCTGTTCACACCATAAACAGAGCTTGCTTTCTTGTTGGCAAACTCCGGTTGAATCGTCACACTACTTATACCAAACTTGAGAAGAATCTCTCTCACTTGAGCCACGGTCTCGACAAAGGCATTCTTGTCAATGCGGCCATCGCCCTTCGTGTCGTGAATGTTGGAGTCTGGGGTTTGCTCGTTCAACTCAATGTGCAAAGATGCAACAAGAAAGTCTTCATCCAAGTTCCAGACGTGGAAATCGTGTATGGATTTGATGGAGGGAAGAAGAGTAATTTGCTCAACAATGAGGTTGGAGTCCAAGTTTTGAGGCGTGGCCTGCAACAAAATTTTGCACGACTTGCGGCAAAGAGGTAAGGCAGATGAAAAGATGATCAAAGTGATAAACAAGGACACGATTGGGTCGCTGTAGAATCTCCAAGAGTAGTCAGTTTTCCAGATGAACAAAGCAGTAACTATGACACCAACATTACCCAATGCATCGCCGAGGACATGCAAAAACACGCCCTCCATGTTCATGGACTTCAGGGGCTTCTTGTGCTTGTCTTGTTTTTGGTCTTCACGACTCACGAGGGCGCTTCTTTCGTCATATCTCTCCACCACAGCATCTGGCATATACTGGGAGATGCTGTTATTCGACACATCCTCGGTGTAAGATGCGGCCTGGATATTCAGCTCCTCGTCGTCGGCGCCACCGCCATGACTGTGGCTGTGTGACGAAGGACCGCTGCTGTGTGAATGGCCGTGGCTATGACCATGTTCGTGGAACAAAACAAGACCAATTCCATTACTTGCCAAGCCTGCGAAACCCACAATCAAAATGAGTTTTGGGTTGGAGATCTCAGGAGGGTCAAAGAACCTCTGAATGGCCTCAATAACAATGGTGAAACAAAGTGCCACAAGAAAGACGGCATTCACTAAAGCACCCAAGATCTCGGCCCTCTGCCACCCGTAGGTATATTTACCATCTGCGGGCTTAGAGTCTTTGACCTTGACAGCCCACAAGGCAATGAAAAGGGAGATTATATCATTGAGCATGTGAAACGAGTCTGCAATCAAGGCCAATGAGTGGACAGTGTAGCCGATGATGGCCTCCAAAAGGAAAAAGATCGTGTCGATCACCAAAAGAGAGATGATTCGGATTTCCTTACTCTTCATTTTTTAGCAGTGTAGCGAATTTGGCGATTGTAACACAAGATGCTAAGGGAGCAGTGGTAAAAAAATGTGTGAGTGCTCGCTTTTTATTAGTAGGATGCATATGGCCGTTTAAGTGGTTACGGGTGCGGGCTCCTAACGCTGAAAACATACACGTTCATTTCAGAGAACTAACGTTGTGAAATTTACTTTATAACACTGTGCATTCTAAGAAGCACGATCTTCGGCTTGGGGGCAGTCCCGTTCCTGCCGAATGTGTCGAATGTGTAGGATATCAGGACCTAGTGTGCAACAATGTTCTGGCACGGCTGAAAATACCTATTTGGCAGATTAAACTGCTCTTTTGGCTTTTGTAATCGGTTGTTTGTTTTGTAGCTGGCCTTACCTGATTTGACCGACTTCTGCTTTTTTCAAGCCCAGATAATCCATAATTCGGTAGCCATGTTTACTATTTCGCCTCATTTTCGCACCATTGCGGTAATCTGACTTAATAGCATCAGAATTTACTACTCAAATTCAGAGGATTTCGAAATGCCTTGTCGACTCAGTAAATGAGGTGGGTTTACCGGCAAAGCCTCATCCTTGTAATTAAAGTATAAACTAGTAAAAGATGAGAAGTGTTTGATCGAACAGCATCTTTAAGCGGGGTACCATGGCGACATGCACTCCTGCGTATCTTTTACACATTGACAGATACTCGTTCGCTCGTGATCTTTCACTCATATATTCAAAGTTGTCTAGGTACAAAGAGAACCAGTTTCAGAAAGAATAAGAAAGAGAAGGATAAAAAAAAGAAAAAGAAAAAAGAAAAAAAAAAAAAAATCAAAAGAAAAGAAAAGAAAGTAAAAAATTTAAAGTAAAGGGAAATTGGAAAATCTTGAAGGGTGAGACTGACATTAGTCATTTGATAATCCCTTCTGATGGAGTCCATAGAAGTAAATGTGGCGCTGCGTTTCATATTGAAGGCGATACGCCGTTGGTGAATGTCGGAAGCTATCAAAGCAAGCAAGACAGTAGCGAGGAGCCAACATGTGCGACGTCGATCTAATAATTTTCTGATCGGAAACACTTCTAAAAACAAGTATAAGGCACGTATGTTCTAGCCTGCAGGGGCCTTGTCTGATCTAATCATCGCAGGTTTATTCATTTCGAAGAACTCATCAATTCGTTGAACGTAATTCTATGGCCGGCTTGAGGGTGTGACACTGGTGGAGGGATGGGTGGAAAGTTTTGAAATGGATATGATTGCATGGGCAATGGAGGTTGAGGAATTGCTGCGGGTGGGTACAGGTAGTTTATAAACCCCTGAGGATTTGGATGGTAGTCGAAGCCTGGTCGAGCTGAAGGGGGGTATAATGTAACAGGATGGCGCGGAGGACCATTAGAGGGCATACCCTGATAGACAAAGGCGGGAGACATATTTCCCACGCTACGCTGTGGCTGCTGCATGGGGGATTGATACTGTGCATTAGGAATTGCAGCTGATGCCTGTTCTGGCGACCCTTTAGCAAAAGATGGCTTGGGCAAAGCAAGCGCTTCGGGCGAAGAGTGAAAAGACGACCCAGCGTAAGAGTCTTGCCCTTTCAATGGCTTGTTTGCCGCCTTGCTTGCATGTGCCTCTTGAGCATCCGATCTATTGTCTGATGCGTTTCCTTTTTTGGAAGAGGTTCGCTTGGATTTCTTACCGGAGTTGTTCGTGGATGCCTGCTTGTGCTCTGTTCCACCGAAATCAGGCTTCTCTCCGTTTGGGAGCTGCTTCTTCTTCGTATGCTTCTGCTTATCTTTCTGCTTCTCGTTTTCCTTGCCTGATGAACTTCCAAAATTAGGTTTTTGCCCATTTGGTAGCTGCATCTTAGGTTCGTGGATTGGCTTGTGCTTTCTTGTCTTCGATCGAGTCGGGTCACTTTGGTGCACCTGTAGAGGAACCTCGTGAGCCATCATCTTAACATAAATTCAGCTTTGTAGGTATATATCTATTGAAAAATCACAAGAAATCCAGAGAGTTTGATGAATGGCAGCGTCAGTTATTTAGGTGGCGCTGGAATCCCGGAATCGTAAAGGCTTTGGTGTGTTCGCAACGAGTTTAAACGTTAACTGAAAAGTGTCTAATATGAGGACAAATGGTATTGGGGTAGAAAAACGCTGGCCTTCAAAGGGCGCAATTGTAGGGGAGTAGTGCGTCACTCATTTAATGACCCCTTCTCAGGTTCTTCGACGATCGTATTTTTTTATGCAGGCCCTATTTGCATTTAGCCCTCTTAAGACAATGCGATAATCAAGGCTTGCATACAGCTTATCGGCCTACATCTTCGCTGGCAGATTGTCCAATCGCTTGCATCGTTCGATAATCTCGTTACTCCTACCTACACATCCAAACACATTCTTTGGTTTCATAAAAGTTATTCGCATGCAAAAGAATCTAGTCTTGAACATACCCACTGCCAGTGAAGGTAAACACATAAGTAGGAAGATGCTTAGGTAAAGACTGTCAGTAGCCCAATTAGACACATACCAAAAAGACACCACAGAAGAACAAAGTTTGGCAGTCCGCAGAATGAGACGGCTGATCCATACATAGACAAAGCAATAACGCCAAGAAACCCGCTTGTGCCTGCCATAGAAATTCCAAACACAAGGTCTAGTTTCTTCACGTCAAATTTATCCCCACCGTAGTAATTCATGAAAGCATAGCCAATACATGCACCCAAAGGCTGTGAGAGACCTCCCAAAGTGGCGCTGATACCGACTGCCTTCAATTTTCGATATTGTACTTCCTTGAAAGAGTAGTAAAGAGGTAAGCACATCAGAAACCCTTCGGTGTAGTTGTGAATAAGTAGACTGAGAAAGATGGAAAATCCCAAATCAGGATTAGTCTCTGAGGTCACGTAGGTTATAAATCCTTCAGGAAGTTTGTGAAGTGTGATCGCAAGCATAGTTTGAATCCCTATGAGCAAAAGCCTCGACCTGGGAGAATTGACATGGTGGTGATGATGTTCCGCAGTGCTGTGATGAGAGTGGCTGCTGGGTTTGGTGTTCGCCTTTGAAAGAGCTGCACTTTCTGCAGTGTTGGACGCAAATTCCCCAGGTTCCGCCGTCACTTTGAAAAGGTCGTCGGAAGATTTGAGTTGTGGGATTTCACAGTAATGAAGTTCTCCGGTTCTGTCATAAACACATCTCTCGGCAGAAGAATATCCTTTGCATTCCCCCAAAATGTTATCATCTAGACTTGAGTCGTGGGCCAAGTAGTGTATAATTCCACTTGACTTTTTATGATTCAATAAGGGATGTGTTTCGTCGTGGCCATGACTCGCTTCCGCCGCTGTATCAAAGAAAGACTCCACCCGGCCATGGTCCGCATCAAAGTGATCCGCCGTGGAAGTGTGGCCATTTGCTCTTGGTTGGAAGTAACTTTCAGAATGACTCTGATTCATTCCCGCATGACTTCCATCGCCTTCTGAGTGATGTGAATGTTCGTGAGTGTGGTCGTGACTATGATTGTGTTTTGCCGAATGCATATCTTCAAAAGGAACCAGTTCCACTCGGTTCTCTCCATCGTGTGAGCAGTGAACCACTGAATTCGATGTGAGTAGATGCAATGCATAATTGAAGGACACACATAACAAGATACCAGCAATAAATGATAACACGAGCACGGCATTAGCATTGTCACTATGCCCGGATGAGGCTATATGCGCTAATGCCTCAGGTAGAAGGCGATAAAGTGCTGTAAATAGCAAACATCCACAGCTGAAAGCAAGAGAGCCATTCATGAATTGATAGTTTTCTTGCAAGTTGAATGGATATTTTTGGACCACCCATTTTGGCGCAAGAAGTTTATAAACGTCGTCTAAGAAAATTATGACACAGCCTAAAACACAAAGAACCGACGATAATGTGGTGAGGTACCAGCCCTGGGACCAGTCTGAGCTCCACTGCATTATCAAGCTGATATTAAAATGGATGTGTTGCGAGATTAATTTTGATTCGGCGTTGAGACGGATTAACTGATAAGGCCTCTTTCCGGTCTATGGAGATTCTTTTGGGGGGTGGTTCAGTCTTTCACGATTATTAACACGTAGATTTTCCCCAAATTGAGGTCTTGCTTTGTTTGTGCTCTTTATGAGTTGTTGTGACTCTGTTCACACTCGGGGCTAATAGTCCATAACCACCAAGGTAGTGTGTCTATATGCCGGACATAAGTATCTTTGCATAACACTTGAGCTTTTAGCTACAGAAAGTCCATACACACGTGACCAGTATTGTCAGCTAAAATTCTCTGAGATTTATCAGAACAGAAGATCGCCTAGCTAGTCGAGTATCAAGCACTGGCATTCGGGGATGTGCGTGTAATTAATCTATGTAACAAAACCTTGGGCTCGAGGGCTAATCAGTCTTTGGCCCTTCGAATTGAGGCAACTCTGTATACCGGCTGCTCTTGCTTTTAAAAGGGATCTTAGCTCTTTTCTTGCGAGAAAATTTCACTTGTTTCAAAAAGCCTAGATCGTGACTTCTCTGATTATACCAAACGAAAAAGTACATAAGGAGAACTGCCAACATGACACACGTGGGCATAGTCATAATGATGATGTACTTTTCGTAGTCAAGACCCTCCTCAACATCATAGTCGTCCCCGTACATAGCCTTCATTTTTTGCCTCTCCTCTGTCTTCTTGATATCTTCTTGGTGGCCTTTGGCAACCTTGGCTCTCTGAGCGAACTCGACCACAATGAACTTAGACATTGGGTCAAACTCGTCATCGGGGACATTGTCGGGCTGAAGAGAAAGGAGAACTTTCTTGTAAAAGTCCTTTTCAAGCCACTCTGGCTGCACCTCAAGAGTGAAGTAACCTTCCTCCTTTGCAATCCAGTCGGAGATGAAAAATGAAGACTGTCCTAAACTTCCCCCTTTCTCAATCACAACAGAACGTTTGTTCAAATCTTGGTTGCTGACTTCATCCACGTTCAGAAGGTCCCTCTTAAGGCCTTTCTGCCGAGCGCTCTCCCTGACGTAGGATAAATGCAATTTGACATTTTTGACTTCTTCTCCGAAAAATCTATAGTACCATGTCACAAAGTATGTATGCTCCTGATATAGTCTTGCATTGTCTCTTGGGAAACAGAAGGGCTCCGGGGAAGTATCTTTGGCCATACCCTTCTGCTTGTAGAAATCAGGAGTACACCTCATCAAAGGATTGAGCAGGCGGTAGGTCAAATCTTCCTCCACGAACTTTTCCTCATGGAACACCTCGTCGTCCGCCATATTGTGAGCCTTCAACTCTTCCTTTGTGTATTTGATTGTCGTGGCAGTCTGAAACCATGTGCCATACTCAGGCGATTTGTCCTTGATGGCTCCGTTTTTCATTTTTGGTTTGATTGTTTTTGGCGACCCATCATTTTTCAAGGAAATCCACGGCTCCAAGCCGTCCGTAGTTGTGGGTGGTTTGGCGCTGAAAGTGACACCTGCGACCACTGTTGGTGTGACAATCTCCACCTTGTCATCGTAAATGGTTCTAACCCAGGGTTTCAAGGTTGGTTGGGGAGATGGCGATCCGTGCTTCTTCAACAGCTCCAAGTGTTTGTACTGTTTGTTGACAACAACATCTTTATACCGCTTATCGAGGCGGGGCTCCGGGGTGATTTGAGATTCTGACGGAGAAATTGTTGCCGCATTAGACAAGGCAACTAAGAATGCCAGCAGCACCACATAATGTGTGAATTTCATCTGTAGCTTTCGTGTACAAGAGATGCGATGAAATGACGATCTCGCTAATGATCCCACGCATCCGAGACTTCCAGGAAAACAAAAACACTAGCGCGCATGTAAGATCTGCACTAGCCCGTAATAGATACAGTCTAGATATGAAGAATACACACGTAACTGCGCTGCCTGAATGTCCTACAAAAGAGCTTGCAATCTTTGGTAATCGTGTCCTACATTCCCTCGGTCTACTTGCATATGAGAGTAATTGCGTAAATGTGGATAACAATGAATAAGCAGTAAACTTCAAAAACTATCGTCAGCTTTTGATACCTATTCAACATGAATCGTTTGTTCTCTGGCAAGAGATTTCCATCATTCACAAGTATTAAAGATCTGTGATGAAACTATGCTGAATTTGCCATGTGTATACAGAAGTATATTTACCCAGAGAATTTTTCTTCCCGTGCGATACTAGGTGCGGGTAACTAGTTTAGTATTAGAGTCAATACTTATAAATCCCCATGAGATAAGCAACTTCATTCACCAAACTCGGCAATTCGGCACCTTGGGCTGGTCTATAATCACTGGGCTCGAACTGCTGGTTGAGCTTATTTGCTGTAGCGATTGCAAATTCCGAAAAGTAGGGAAATTTCTTTGCTAAGTAATCAGCGATGAAGTGGTCAGGAAGGTCTTCGTGAACCAAGGAGTACATGTAGGAATAGAGTAGCAACTCAGAAGAGCTGGGCCGATCCTTCTGAAACATGAACGTCAATTGATCCCCACTTTCCGGATTCAACTTCTTAAAAATCTCAATCACTTGTGTAACGAGGCCAGAGAGGACTCCCATGCAACGAAGTGCGTTCTGCGTCTCTTTCAACAAAGTCCTGTGTTTTTCCTTCTTGACCAAAGCTTTTTCATGAAGAGCGCTTATAGCTATCTCATCTTCTTCTTCTTCCTCTTCAGACTCCGGAACCATTTCAGTCCCCACGTGGTCTGCACGATTTCTCAAACTAAAGAAACCTACCTTTCCAGATGTTAAGCCAATGGTCTGAACTTGGTCCAATGCATCATTGTAAAACTTCAAAGGCTGGTTGTACATCATCGGAAATGGCAAGTAATGGCGAAATAGCTTTCGAGTGTAAAGCTCATAGTTTTTTGAATTGATGTAAAGATTGTACTGGTTGATGTATTGGAGCTTTCTGTTAATTAAGCTGATGAGCCCAATGTTGATTAGGTGTTCATGCGATGAAAGCTCGCCGTCAGGAACGATGGTAGCAGTTGATTTGAAGTTTTCGTAAATATAGCTCGATATATAGATGTACCCTTCATATTTTCTCACTAGAGAGCCCTTTTTGACCATCAATAGGGGCAATTTATGGCTATCGGCAAGGTTGGTATTAGATGAAGGAACGATCTTAAAGGGCATTCCTAGAGGCTTTAAGCAGAGGCAAAGAAGCCATGCAGCTGCTCTTGATTCCGGATCAGTCAAGGATATGCTATTTTCGTGGCCCCACACATGCAATTCTGTAGACTGCAGCATTTCGTCGAATAAGTCGTAGTAGTGAAATCTATCATTACATGCATGGTGCGTGAGGCACTTGATACTCTTAGACGCAGGCAGAAATGACAAGGTGCTCACCCCAGCAGACTGAAGAAAAAAGAAAACTCAAAATTCTGGTTTCGATCAATCATTTTCGTCGTTAGCTTGATCATTTTCAAAATCACTATCCATCTTGCCGTCCTGTCTAATTTTGTGTTAGATCTCGAAAATGCTGTATGCTCGTATTTTGGGAGTGCACATTGCCATTGCCGTCTCAACGACCAAATCCCATCTTCAATCTGGAGCACACTCATCCTAGTTAATCAGTCTTCTTCCGCAACCCGAATCCACAAACATTCACCCTGAGACTTTAAGCTTTAGATTGTTTGTGTTCTTTTGTTTGTTCGAGCGAAGCTTTTTTAATGGTTGTGGCAGATAAAAGGGAGAGGCTATCTTTGGATATCATTGGCCAACTCGAAGAAGATCTCGAAATAAATCCTTTGGATCACTCAAAATGGACCAAGCTTATTGATCAAGTGATCATAAAAGATAAAGAGGAGCAAGTCAGACAAACTTTCGACAAATATCTTTCTCTCTTCAAATTCGATGCCAAACAGTGGAGTAACTACATCAATTTCGAATTGAACAGGGGTGACTTTTCTCGTGTCGAAAAGCTCTTTGCCAAATGTCTAGTTCAGACCACTGATGTTGATATCTGTCGTACTTACGTTCTGTACGTTCGCCGTGTCAACGATGTCATCACCGGAGGTGAAAAAGCCAGAAATACTGTTGTGCAAGCTTTCGACTTCGCCGCTAACAAGGTTGGCATTGACATTGAGAGCTACGACTTGTGGAAAGATTACTTGGACTTCTTCAAGTCGTGGACGCCTGGTTCTAGTTGGGAACAACAACAGAAGAACGATTTGATCAGAAAGTTATATAGAAGATGCCTCGTCATTCCAACATCCAAAATCGAAAGCCTTTGGTCAGATTATACCAAATGGGAAAATGAAGTATCGACACCTCATAGTGCCAGTAAATTCATCGCAGACCTATCTACATCTTATATGGAGGCTAGATCTTGGAATACTGAATGGCAGCACACTACCAAGGGCTCAATCAGGAAAAGAATAGTATCTGCTTCGCCCTCAAATGACCCCAATGAATTTCTTAACAGTCAAATTGCTCTTTGGTACCTGTGGATCGAACTAGAGGAGAAAAACAGCTTGAATCTCAAAGAAAATGATTTGCAAAAGAGAATAGAGTATGTTTACAAGAGAGCCTCTTCAATCTTGCCTTTTGTTCCTGAAGTTTGGTACAGACAAAGTCTATTTTTAATCAAGCACAATGGAGAGTCGAGTAGGCCTGCTTGTATCGAGCTACTAAATGACAGCTTGCAGCTCAACCCAAAAAGCTTTTTACTATCCTTCAAATGCTCAGAATTATATGAGCAAGACATGGCATTTGAGAAAGCACAAGGAGTCCTCGAGTCTCTTATCAAACACCTTGTGGAGGAGCATACTCGAATCGAAGAACGTGTGCAGGACATCAAAGGAAGTGCCAATAACCTGAAGGCAACACCAGATGAAAAAAATGAAAGTGACGATGAGGATCAAGAAGATAGTGGCAACAAGACCAATACCTCTGTGGTCACTTACAGCGAAGCCGATGCCCTTTTAATCCTGAAAGCCGAAGATAAGCTACAAGAGTTGAACAAGACTGTAACTTTGGTTTATATTAAATTGATGGGCTTATGTAAGAGATCTCAGGGTATTAAAGAGGTGAGGTCTATATTCAAGCAACGTAAAAACTTCAAGTCAATGGGATTTGAGTTTTACGTCGAAAACGCATTGATCGAGTTCTACTCCGATAACAAAAAAACCGCTGATAAAATATTTGATTTGGCCATGAAATCTTTCGGCAAAGACGGTGGTTTTCTTTATGCCTACTTGGAGTACTTGATTTTGACGAATGCAATAGGTGGCATAAAGGTCTTCTTCGAAGTCGCAATCACTAACCTTTTGAAAGAGACCACCGTCGATAAAGAGGCGCTACAAATTTCCACTATTAACATTTTGGATCAAAGAAAGAAACGTCAGAGGCTAAAAGATAACGAAAGCTTCATGAAGAAGCTAATCAAGAGGTATATCACTTTCGCGTCAAGATTCTTGGATCTCGATACTGTTTCTTCCCTCGAGAAAAGATATCTTCAATACTTTCCCGAGGACGATGAGCTTAATTTGTTTGCTGACAGGTACAAAACGAGCAAGTTAGATGCCATTGCAAAATACGACATGGGCGACAGTGCAGCCTTCGATACAGATGATGCAGAGCATAACCATGACTCTGCTGACTCTGGTCGTTCAAGCAAGCGCAGAAAAATGAATTCCACCGACAACTACTCACCTGAAACGAGTGGTCCAGAGAACCCCTCTTCATCTTCTTCGCGCAACGGGCAGCTTAATGTTCCCTCGAAGCCCGTTCAACAACAGCAACAGCTGCATGGATTTGTGGGTCAAGCTATTTACAATTTGCTTCAAGTCTTACCGAATGCTGGATATTTTGGTCCTCCATCGGATCATGCCTTCAACAGCTCCAAGCTTGTCGAATTATTTGCTAACTTGTCAAAATTACCCGGCGAGAACTGAGATTGGTCTCATTGAATAGATTTTCATATTAGTTGATTCACAAACATAATTCACATTTAAATATTAGTATGCGACTTGCGAACTCGAATAAAAAGCCATACAACGCTGAACACTTTTGAGTTTATTTGCAATGCAGTCATCTTTGAAATTTTTATCAGTCTTTTCTAGGCTAATGAGTCATCTTACATGCCCAAACCTTGTATCATGTATCACGCTTTCCATGTTGGTGTACTCTTCCATCTTTACACCCATGGTGCACACGCAATTGGGTCCCTTTTTATATCATATACAAGGAAGTCCTATACCCGAAATATTTATTGACAAGAACAAGGGATATTTCACAAGCACCCTTATTAACTCCAAATTCCCCTACTCACGAATTCTATCGAGCCGCATTATTATCTCCAGAATATACTCCACCCAGATCTTTGATGAATTCCACTATATTGACGAGAAAGGTGATCTACTTGTAAAAAGTACTATTGATACGGAAACAGAATCACTTGCGACCAAATTAGGTCTAATTGAAGCGATACAGCCCGGGATGCCCCGAAAGTTAGCCCTGAGTTTCGACGAGTTTGCTCAGGTTGCGCCGTCATTGAAAGTCTCTAATTCTTTTGGTAGCTACTATATCGCCCAGAAAGTTATCAGACTCTTGATTATAACCCTTTCCCTCCTTTCTTTCGCAGACAAATGCCTTGTATGGGATACAAATCATCACTCATTGTCATCTTTAATCGACGGGTTTCTAGTCGTGAACTGTCTTTCCTTGATAGTGACTCTTTCGATATCACAAATCGAACTCGGTATGCAATATTTTCAGACCATGATAACCCTTCTTTTTTTGTGCTTAATCTCTCTTTCGTTCGATACAATCGAGCAAGCAATGGCAAGAAAATTCGGAAGCTTCATTGAAAGTTCCGGTAATTCGGAACGGTATGAGGAAGACAAATGCTTCTCCGCTCTGTTCGTTTCATCTTTAGAAGACAAGAGAGCTCCCGTATCACGCCAGATTCAGATCCAGGGTTCGTCATCTCTCCAAAGGCCTCAATCCAAGCGTGAAGATGAATCTAAATCATTAGACTCGCATTCGATCTCGGCTTCCAGGCACACTTCGACAGGGCAAGAATCAAGACTCATGTTCCCATTTCTGTGTAACAACTTGGTCACCGACGCAGACTTTGAAGCTGTACTCAATAGAAATGTAGTTCGCACCCACCATCGGCAGCAAATCATCCAGGCAGATTAAAAGGTTCTGGTCTCTTCAGCAAAGAAATTTAATGTTTCCTCGTATGATGGCTTGAAAGCCCAATTCATATAAGATTTGTAGATTTCCAAAACATCCTCTCTGGTGAGCGTTCGGGAAGTTTTATTGAGGATGTGCTCCGAGATCGTTGGTGATAAGTCCTCTTCCGCACCAGGAGCAATGGAAGCTAATGACTCTCTCACCGTATGGCTAGATCTGTACATTAGAACCTGGCATAGATAGTCAATTGCATTAATATCGAGTCCATCTAGACCATCCTTTGGTACCACCTCAACCACGGATAAATCGCCACCTAATGGTAGCACCGAAATTGTTGGTAAGACTAGGGGTTGATCTTGGACGAGTACATTAGGATCAAAAAGCTCTCCCGGCGTACCATAGCTGCCCAATTGAGGGTCCGAGATGGCGATAAGCTTCGTGTCTGTGAAAAACTCACGCTTTAGAGCCGCCCGGTTTCTCTTCGAAAATTTGGGTCCAGACAAGAACTTCTGTGTTGTAGATTCTCTTACAAGTAAGACCATTCTCACACGGCCGTACTTTTGGATCCAGTTCTGATAGCCACAACATTGAATCCATTGGGCAAAAAGGCTTTCGCCGGTTTTATTTGATGTAAGGTTGCCCACGATGAGAAGCTCGTCATGGACTTGATCTCTCGGCTGAAATTTCGGCTGCAAAACCTTGTCTTTCTTTATGACCTGGTCGTAGCTATCCCATGCGTAACCATCAAGATTATAGTATCGAAACCCCGCCAGATTACCCGTCTCAGATTTGAGAAACGAGATTCGGCTCTCCCAAACCTTTTTGTTGTCTTTCGTATTGTCAATGATGATATGGTTTCTTGGCTTTAACTCATGATTGATCATGGTGGAAAGCAAGCCATAACCTGCGAACACATCGATGATGTCAAGATTGCCTTTTGAGTTGGGGTACTTCTCTTTGAGGCCTAAAGAGTCGATGATTTGCTGGCAACTGCCCTCGTTATTAATGATTTTGAAGCCATATTGGTGATTAGACTTCGGTAGGGCTAAGAAGTGAGGTTTCAAAGCCGGATTCAACGATCGAAAGTTTCTCATGTAATAGCTGTACCGCTTGAATTGTACTCAGTGCGATGACATGTTGATGCATCAGGTATTACTTGGTGCGGAATCGTATTACTTGGCACCAGGATACTGTCGTAGAGAGTGTTTGCAGCTTTCTTGCATTTCCTAAGAATTCATTCGCCAACATTTGCTTTTTGGTATACATGTGTAATCTATTTTATTAAATTGAAATGGGTAGATTCCGGTTCTTTTACAGTTCAGCGACCTGGTGACACCCTCGAGTCATAATACCGGGGAAGTTTGGAAAGGTGTAAAAAATCGAGTTTTCTCGCTACCAAGCCGCTATAACAATCTTGGAATATTTAGTCATTCCAGAACAGAACAAACTCTTTTGCATTGTTTCACGAATTCTATGGCATTTACTGTACCTGTTTTATCAGCTTTTGCTTAAGGCGGGGTCGCAGCGAGGACATCCGCACGAGACACGCCACTATTTCCTTATCTAATGTCTATTAATACAATATCGTTGATAAGTGATCAGAACACTACCGCATTACCATTTGTTCTTCTGACCGGAGAGATCTTGCAATATCAGTCCAGCTCTGCAAGACAGGCTCTTGAAATAAAGCTGAAGTATTCCAATAGTGTTCATGCAGTGCACATTTCTGGCGCAGACGGTAAGCTATATCTCACGAACAAAAAGTTAGTCTACGTCACACAGGGCAGTGGTGATCTTGATTCGTTCTCAATCTTGCTTTCGGACCTACAAAAAATCCAGTTCTCTCATGCAGTGAAGTCCCCGTGGTTTGGACCCAATTACTGGCTGTTTTTGCTATACAGCGCGTCAGGCTCTTCCTGTGATGGTCTCCCCAAAGACGAGTGGTTTGAAGGTCTGATCTCTTTTAAAGACGGCGGACTTTTTGACTTTGTTTCACAATTTGACAGAGTTTTGACAGATACAGTTGACAATCCTCACATCGATGACGAGCTTCCGCGATATTCTGAGATTTAACTAAGTGCTCACGACTTACTTGCTACGGGCACACCTTCGCTATGATCATCTGTATATCAACTTTATTTTATAATACATACTTCTCACCTTTTCAAGCTTGAAATGGCATATCGAGAATTGAATCGAATGATTCGCTCACTTCTGGCTCCACATACCCTGTATTCTCTTTCACAGGTTCCTTGATAGCAGTGCCCACCACTGATAAAGGTTTGAGCTGATGTTGCTCGTCAAATTCCGTGAAATCTGTTGTCTCAGCCCATTGATTCTCTTCTTCGGGGAAAACTTTCTTGTAAGTATCAACAGCTAAACGTTCGAGTGTCATCGCATCTTTATAGACAATTGAGCCTTCTTGATTGTAGATTCTAGCGTTGCTGAATATAAGGTGAATATCCTCCAAGAACTCTCTCACTGCTGAGTAAGTCTTATTAGCTATTCTCTTTTTTATGGCGTCGAAAGCGAGAGGGTGCTTGATCAAAACAAAATAATCTGGGTACAATTTTCGAGAAGGTCTTATCAAGAACAAGTCGCTCAATCTGCGCTCTTCATCTTTATAATCAAGAAGAGTCTGCAAAATCGTGCTCAATTTGCTCTGTAAAATTTCCCTCTCTTCTGGCGCAAGACTGTCGACAGCGGGGGTGCTTCTATTGTTCACAGGTTTCACTTTAGGCTTTCCAACCTTGGTTTTCTTACCTCTGGAAGCGGGTGTCACTGATTTAGCTCGCTTGGAGACAAATTCATCATCGAGAAGACCTACGGAACCTTCTCTTTTCATGCCACCTGCTTTCTTGGGGCGACCTTTTTTCTTGGGAGAGGCATCATCTTCCCCGTCTGATCGAAGTCCATCAATGCGTTTGAGCCATTCATCTTCAGTCAAATTGTCATCGTATACTGCCGTTTTTCTCTCTCTGTTGCCCCGACCATATTCCTCAATAATTTGTTCTTCAGTCTTGTAAAGGGTATTCACATCTTTCTGGTAAAATTCTGGTAGCTCTGCATCAGAGAACAAACGAGTTGAGTACTCTAATTCGTCAGCCGACTGAGCTCTCTCCTGATCCAATTGACGGAAAACCTCCATCTCCGCCGAGGATCTTGCAATTATTTGATTTAATTCATCATCGTCCATGTCCTGATCCTCGTCATTTGATCTCTGTCGTCTATCCTCTTCCTTTTCAAGTAATTGACGAAGCAAAGCTTCTTGCTCTTCTGAGGTAGACTTATTATCAAACTTACCTGCCTGGATGACTTTACCATCAATCTCCAATTTTGCTACTGCTCTTTCGAGGATCATTTCTTCAATAGAATCCTCAGTGATCAATCTCAAAATTTTGACTTCATTTTTCTGCCCAATTCTATGAGCACGGTCTTGTGCCTGCAAATCTTGATGGGGGTTCCAATCGGAGTCGAAAATGATGACGGTGTCCGCAGACTGTAAATTGAGTCCTAAACCACCCGCTCTGGTGGACAACAAGAAACAAAAGTACTCAGAACCTGGCTTGTTGAACTCTTCCAACAATAAAGTTCTATCATCTGATTTAGTGCCTCCGTCCAATCTCATGTATTTCATTCCACGCAAACGTAAAAAGTCTTCCATGATGTCCATGATCTGGGTCATTTGAAAAAATAGTAAAACCCTGTGTCCAGTCTTCTGAAACTTGGGCATGATACGATCCAATAATTCGAACTTTCCAGCAGTTCTCCAAATATTGTCGTTAGTTTCCAGGGCTGGATTGATGATGTTTTCAACCTCTTCATAGACAAAAGGGTGGTTGCAAATTTTTCTCAATTGCATGAGTTGATTGTTGGCGTTCTTAATAGTATTTGGCCTCTTACCATTCTTAGATTCTCCAGAAAAAAGAGCATTGTACTTCAACATCATGCGGTATAAGGCTGATTGCAAAGCTGACATCTTGCACTTTATGACCTTTTCCACCTTGCTTGGCAAATCTTTTTCAACGTCCTTTTTCAAACGTCTCAAGAGGAAGGGACGAAGCACTTTGTGCAATCTCCTGATGACTAAAAGGGTTTCTTCTTCACTTAATTCAATCTTATCCTGGCCTCCAGTATTTGCGAATGGTGTGTTGAACCATTCGTCAAAAGACTTAACGGAATTGAAAATTTTTGGTAGAACGAAGTTAAGCAAAGCCCATAACTCTGGAAGTTTGTTCTGTAAAGGTGTTCCCGTCAAAATCAACCTGTGATCACTATGATAGAAATTTGTCAAGGTTTCAGACAACTTAGAACTGGCATTTTTCATTCTATGCCCTTCGTCAATGATCATGTGAACCCACTTTATTTTTGCCAAGAGTGCTTTATCCTTGATGATATATTCAAATGTCGTGAGTAGGACCTGGAAATTTCCCAGCCTGACTTCACCTTGCATCACCTTTCTTTGCGCTGGTGTACCTTTATAGGTGATCTTCTTTAATGATGGTGCCCACTTATCAAACTCTAAATTCCAGTTCGTTAATGTTGAAAGGGGAACTATCACTAGATAAGGACCAGTGACATTTTTGATCTCAGAAAGATAAGTGAGGAGTGCGATGGTTTGAATTGTTTTTCCCAAACCCATCTCGTCCGCAAGAATACCGTTCAAATGGTTGTTATACAAGGAGACCATCCATTGCAAACCCTTGAGTTGATATTCTTTCAAAGTGCCCCCAACAAGTGAGACTGGCTGAACTGTAATTTCTTCTTTGATACGGTGTGCAACCTGGTAGTAGTCGAGCTTCTCTTTCTTAGCTTCAGGATTTGTAGATTCTTGTTCGTCTTGTTGTAAATCTGGCTCTTGACCTTTCAGAGCATCTTTTTGCTGAGTCAAAACCGCTTGAGCCAAACTGTCCAAAAACTGATTTGTTTTGCTTAACAAATGCTCAAGTCTGTCATCTTTGGTATGGTTGAGCAACTTCAAATAAGCCTCTTCATCATTCAGCTTCAAAGCTTGCAACCGCTGCTTTGCCATTTTGTCGAGCTTTTTCTGCTCCTCTCTAGCCGTGTGGGAGTGGAAACCGTAAATTCTCATTGACAATCTTTCGAGTCTCTCTTTCCTGAGATTATTTCTTTCTCTCTTCGCACTGTTAAAAGAAAGTATCTTCGAAACATTCTCTTGATGCCTCTTATTCTGCGCCTTCACGAGGGAGTATAGTTGTTGTTTGTATAGCTCCTCACTCGTGATGACGTTGTTTAGCGAGAGCTCCGGAAACTTAGCCAAGAAATTAGGATGCGAATTTGGAAGTAACGACTTGCTAAACCAAGTAAAAGAGAGAAGTTTACCTCTGAGATTTTTTTGGGTTGGTAGCAATGCGAGCTGGTCCAATTCAAGTTGCGAAGTCTCCGCTGTCTGATCACTCTCAATGGCTTCCAACTCCTTCTGAAGGGTTTTAATGCGAGCATCAATTTGCAAACTGATGTGACTTTCTCTGGTGCTCATGACCTCGTCGACATCGAGAAAGAAGGGAAGTGTCGAAGGAATTGAGATCTTACTCTGAGGTGTGTATAAGTAGTTGAAAGGAACTTCGGCCTCTGGCACTATCTTCAGAGGCTCAGGTAATACAAAAGCGTCGACTTGAGCAAAAGGTTTGTTGATTGGCACAATTAATTGCTCGGACAAATCCTCTTTCTCGGACAATTCGGAGAATAAAGCTGGTGCCGTGGAAGGCCTGACAACGGGATTCGTGTACGTAAGGTCTGGCTGCTTCGGAATCTGGGGAGTGGCAGAATTCGATTTGTATGCTTTGCCACGCTTGCTGAAGCTCTTCCTGGATTGTTCCAGCAGGCCGCTAGGAGGCTGCTGTATAGCACCGCCAAATTGAGCACCAGAGGGTGTTCCAGCCAAATTCACATTTGCAGTAGGAGTTTGCATTTGAGACATAGATGGAGTGCCCAATTGCGGGGTTTGCTTTTGCTGTGGCTGACTTGAGGGTATCTGCGCAGGGCTAGCTTGGACAATTGGATCCGAAACGATGGGGCCACGCATGGCCGGATTCATCGGAGCATTTTGAACCCCACGGTCATTTCCAAACGCTAGCCTCTCATTTGTCGCAACTTCTATGATTTCTTGAGGGATAGGAGGAAAGCCTCCCTGATTCTTAAACAAGAATTTGGCGGCTTGATTTTGCAGTTTCAAAAGCTGTAATTGCTGGTGAGTAAATGGGCTCTCATTTGGAGATAAACCAGAGGGACCACCTTGTAGCGCAATGCCCCCAACTGCACCATTTGTAGCAATATTTTGAGAGAAATCTTGCGCTTGAGGAGTGTGGCTTCTGACCTGCGACAAAGTCTGAGGTGACTGCTGGTTCACACCCATTGGAATGCCGTTAGCTCCAACAGAGGCATTCATCACGATAGGAGTTCCAAGGTGGCTGTTAGAATTGCTCGCAGCACCCATCACATTATTGGCATCTTGTTGCATGGGGTTGATCACGGCACCACCTATGTTATTAATCATCAGCATTGCATTGTTCCCCATAGGCATAAAAGGTTGTTTCTGTCGCAAATTCTGGAATGATTGAGCTTGCTTTTGTTGGAACTGATTATGAACTTGAGGAGAAACCTGTGCCTGTTGCCGCAGATGCAGCAGCAAACTTGGGTCGAGTTCTTGGTCTTTGGGGTGGACTTGGTGTTGGTCTTGCTTTTGTTGTGGATTTTGCTGTTGTTGTTTCGAGGCATAAAACTGGTGACCCTGCAAAGGTGCCTGGTTTCCTTTGTTCTGTTGTTGAGGTACCTGTTGCAGTTGCTGTATCGGACGCTGAGCTTGTTGGTGTTGCTGATAATTCCGATTCTGCTGCAGTGGCTGCTGCAGTGGCTGTAGTGGCTGCAGTGGCTGCAGTTGGGGTTGCAGTTGCATCTGCTGTTGTCTTTGTATAGCTTGAGCTTGAATGTAGCGAATAACTTTGGTCAATTGATTGAATTCTGGGAGGTTTACAGCCTCTTCTCCATATTGGTTCTTGAGTTGCTGCCACCTTTGTAGGTAGCGCTGTATGTCCTCTCGTGTGGGCTGCCGATTCATTGTGGAGGCAGTGTTTACACGGTCCATTCGTATTTATGTGAACCCTCAAGTTTTTACTTGACTTGAGAGGTCGTGCGGCGCACGCGCCAGCAAGTGCGTGGTTGCAATCTCGCGACTAGACATACACGCGTACATATTTAGGCTCATGAGAGATAATGCATTGAGTCAGTGTATAAAGTCGAGGGTGTTGGACTCGCTGAACGTATCGTAGAAAGCGGTATTGAGATACTGGGCCGGGCAGAAAGTACTCTCGAGATTTGTCGTGCACCTGGCAGCATCAATGTAAAGACGCTGGTGTTTACCTCGGCACAAAGGACATAGTCAGAGCAACTTAACAACCTCAATGAAGACTGCCCTACAAAGGAAGATTGTATTTGGAAGTTTTCCATAAAGAAGTCCGAAGAATCAACGTTCTTCCTTATTTCCCTTAGTCTTTCTTCTCCCACCCGCCAAGCTTGTACCTATGAGTTTAGAGCTGGAGCTTCTGGGCGCATAATTGATCATGTTAAAATCCTCCAAGATGACGCCATTTTCTTTCTGTGGTGCCACCAAAACCGTGCCCGAGTGTTTGCCACTCGTTTCTTTTGTGGCCGCCTTTTTGTTTTCGCCTGACTTCTTGTTGCCGCGAGACTTCTTGTTGCCGCCTGACTCTTTGTTGCCTGACTTCAGCTTAAAATTTTCATCTTTGAGACTAGAATAGTCGTAGGAAGTAGTGTTCACCGCTTTATGCAAAGGCGAAGACTCCACCTCGTAGCTATCTGAGGCAGAGGAGAAATCTGTAGCTGGGTTCTTAAGTTCGAAAGCACCTAGATCCTTGCCTTGGAATAAAAGAAGTTCTGCCTCATTGATATTCAAAGAATCAGTGCCAAAACTGTCAGCCCAAATTTTCAGTACTATGTCTTCGGTAACGAGTCTCCACTGGTCCCTGGAAGAATTTGCCTTTTTGCGGTGTTCTGCATTTCTCACAGAGACACACGAACGTACGAGAAATTTGGTGGAATTCGAGATGCTTGCTTCGTCATCCAACTCATCGATCTCTTGACGTCCGAGCTCTCCATTTTCCATTGAGTGAAGGTATTTCTTGTACGCTGGAAATTCCCTGTTCAAAGGTCTCTTTATCTGATACTTCAAGCAAGCATTCCAAGGAGCATATCCTCTATTTCTGTCCTCCAATATTAAGGAATACAGAAATCTGCCCGTGCTTTTTCTCTTTTGTTTCAGAGCACTCCTCTTGGACTTTGATTTCCTTGAGCCCTTTGATTTCTTAGACATTTTCTCGCTGTCCGAGACGCCATTACCTGGTGGAGAATTCGTTTCTTCTTTGGAATTCTCATGGGATGCTTCAGATCCGAGATAGAGATCATCCAATTGCAATTCTTCGTTCTGGCTTTGAGCTTCTTTCTCGAGCATTTCATCAACGAAGGCAAGGGCTTCTCTGGCTCTGGTAGACGCTATAGTGGGAACGTTCTTTTTGAGCGTTAATTCATGGAGTGTATTCATGGGAATGTAGATATTCAAATGCAATATCTCATCCTTGTCCGAAACAAGAGTCCGAAAGTAATCGTTGTCAAACCATCTCTTGATGTTACCCAATCCCAATATGAAAGCCGAGTGGTCCAAAATATAGTTCACTTCACGGCTATGAGACCCTTGCTCAATTTTTAGGATTTTATTACCGAAGTCGTCTTCGATTTCTGGGCCTGATATGTGGGGAACTTGCGTCTCCATGGAAAGTGTTAGGGCAGGTGTAGAATAACGATGCTCTTTCGCAGATGTTGTACGTGCGTATGTAGTACACAAAATTACTGGCAACACGACTTGAACCAGCAGTAATACGTCAATAAAGGGCCTGCTTCATGATTGTATCTACGGTTGAAACTAGGTACATCATGAGCGTTGGATAACCACTATAATTCATTACCTAAAACATAATGAAGCTCGGTGAATTCATTACTCAATTCACCACTCTACTTCTCTACAATGTCATAATTCCTAGTAGGTATACAGTTCAGTGGCCATAGTGGAGCTGTTTTGTTAGTATACGATTCAAAAGGAAACGTGTACTCATCAATCAGATAATTGTCAAAGGTTGTATTCATCGAGCTGTGAAGCTCTAACATTAGAGATGCCAGAAAAAACATATAGATAAAAAAGGATTCATCAGGTAAATATAGAGTTAGGGAAGAAAACATACATTGTGGTCTAAAGTAATAGGAATAGACAAAATGTCTTTTATTGTAGCAAAAGAAGTTAGAAGCAAAGTGAGGTAAAATTTTTTTCCTTTAAAGCTTCTCTAGAGAGCGAGGTGCACGGGTTTGTGTGCTATTAGCGCATAGGGCTTTGCCTCAGAACAGAATCGTGTATCCAGTTACAACACTCTCGTCCTCGCCTTCATTGTGAGAAGAAAGGGCCTTACCGAAATTAAGACCAACCTTTTGTGCAATATCCTTGAGCACTCCCTTGTCATTGGGACTAAGGGCCTGGATATCTTGCTCCAATCGCTTAACTAGTTGGTAATTTTCCTCCAAATCAGTATTGTAGATTTTTTGTTTCGTCATGAGGGCAGATCTGAAATCTCTGAACTTTGCCTCCTGTGCCTTGATTGTATCATCCAAATTACCACGGGCTTCTTGTTCGAGTTTTTCCTCCTCGCCGGTGTACTTCTCGATCTGCACAATGTCGTCAAGAGCCAAGTGCTTCTTGTACTGTAAATACGAGGCTATTCCGTCTTCTTCGTTGGAGTTCATGGAAACACCTCCTTCCTTCGTGTTTGAACCCAAACGCTGTTTCAAGAAGCTCCGCCGATAATTTGTGTAATTTGTCTCCATAGCATCCACTAGGTCGAGCAAATGTTCAGACATGAGAAGCTCTCGAATATGAATGAAGTCGCAGTGTTCTGGATTTTCAATCTCGACCATACCCCAGCCGTATTTTCTTGCCCTCACCAAGTTACCCTCAAGATTTTTGTAAAGATGATTCGACCCGATAATAGCATACGGGGAGTGCGCTGTTATCTTTTCAATGGCGAAGCCATCAACGAGATGCTTGCAGACTTGGATACCATTCTTCTTTAAAGTTTCATTGATGATTCTTTTGAAGTTGAGTAACTCATCTCTGTTAAGAGTGTCACTTCTCGCTACCACAGGAATGAGACTCACTCTTGTGGATATTTCCTTCATTGCCTCAATATCCAAGTCGCTCAAATCCGTATTGGTAGGTGAAATAAAGTAGATACACACATGAACACGATTATCTCTGAGTTTGACCCGCTCTGGCTGCTCCTCCTGGACAAGGTAGGACCGATAATGATATTCAATATACTTGACTATTGGAAGCCAGGTGTATTGATTATCTATATTGACACCGAAATCAGGCATGTCAACTACCGTCAAATCGAAATCCATCTCATCTTCTTGCAAATGAAAATGCCTGTCTCTGACTTGCATTGGCTCACAACGAGTCTTATCATCATCCAAATCCTGGCCAATAAGGGAGTTGAGGAATGTGGTTTTTCCAGTACCTCTGCAACCAGCAAGAATCATATTAAACTTAGCACCCTTTCGTTTGCACGCCAACTCTTTCTGGACAGGAAGTTGAGCGAGGCCGACTTTGCTAATGGCGTTTCTCAGCTGGGGTACCTTATCAACAATAACCTTACGCTTGTGGGGCGATTTTGCGGGAATCGAGATAGTTTGCACCGGCAGCTCAGAGGGGTCCTTTTGCACACCGACATTGGGTGACGAGGTAAAGGAGTTGGACTTGGGGGGCAGCGGAGTGCTGGGCTCTGAAGGAGACATTTGGATAGAAAACAAGAAACTCAGAAGAAAGAATTTGCTACGGAATCGCAAATTTTATAGACCACAGGCACCGCCTGTGAAGGTGCACAAACATGGGTGCGTTATTTGGCTGCAAAACGGTATGAGCACGACCCAACGTTTCCAAGTCTGTGAGCGTTTTCGAGTGGGTGCGCATTCTGAAGTAGTTGAGCATTTGAAGTAGTTGAGCATTCAAGTAGTTGAGCATTCAAGTATTTGACGTCCACCTATTTAGCCAAAGTTGAGACCACCAGAACTTTTCATACGCTGCACCCTTAAAAGGCTGGATTGATGGAAGCTTAATATACAATTAAAGCGCTTACGAGATCTTATTGCATTCTTGTCTGATTATACGACTCTATGTGCATGCCAAAGCACCACCAGTGCACCTGCGAACTACCAGAATCTATAGCTACCAATAATAAACAATCCATACTTTGGGATATTGTGGCATCAGCACTCAACGGAGGTAGAGAATGAGGTACAATGGACATACAGAATGGAGGTGAAGTGGAAGTAGATAATGGAGATAGAGTAACAATGACATCGCAAGTATGCGGACTCGGCTATATTGGCCTCTACATTCTGCACATGGCACCATTGGAGATACTTAACCCAGAGCGCGGCAGGCAAACTTTCCAATCTAAAAGAGGCGCCGATGCTTGCATAGTTAAGCCACCATCTAAAAAAAGACTGTGGTTTCATAGCTTTGGTTCTTTTTCCCTATAGGG
Organism: Metschnikowia kipukae; assembly: GCA_002370135.1. NCBI lineage: Eukaryota > Fungi > Ascomycota > Pichiomycetes > Serinales > Metschnikowiaceae > Metschnikowia > Metschnikowia kipukae. Next base: position 809,966 of record NKZJ01000095.1, read on the forward strand.
TCGCCTGCGGTTCCCGTGCATGCACGAGCTGCCCATATACCTTCCGCGAATGCTTTCATTCACGCACTTTTAACGCCTGTGCATTCCACTTAGGCTCCCTTCCTAATTCGGGTGCGGTGTAAACATTGCATCTTGGCCCCATAGCCAACTTATTTGAATGGGCCACCTTCCAACTACACTCGACTGAACACCTCTGTTGCATCTATTGGTTCCTTATCCACACCCAGTGTTTGATCTTATATTACCATACTTCCCGCTTTGGCACCTCGTTCCTTAAGCCTATTATCTCCATTTTTCCTATCGTCATATACCTAGCATAGTCTGCTTTTAATGTCCAACGTTCGTCTGGGTCGTGGCTCACGCCCGGCCTCTGGGTCTTTCCAAACCCTCCGTACTGCAAGATCCCAGTCCCCTGAAAAGCTGGTGACCTTTGAAGATCGGGGCTCTCGCTCTCGTTCCTTATCTCCAGTAAAGAAAAGTCCGACTTCCATTGCGCTATCGAGCCATCTTTTCAACACCTCAGACCCATATGGCGATGTGCTGCAAACGACTGCAATGAGCCGAGACCAGCTTATGATGTTGTCTGGAACACCGCTTTCAGACAGCCTTCACATCACCAGGAACAACTACCCGATTCCAATTCCTTTCAAATTGCAAATGCCTCCGAGGCTATCAGCACCAGCACCCAGCCACGCAGCTGCATTGTTAAACTCCGAGAGCCAATCACCAAGAAGGCTAGTGTTCACTGGTCATTCGTACGAACCTTTGGAAAACAATCTTATGACATCCAAGCCTGCTACTCCCGAGAAGCCGCCATCTACAGCAAGTAGCAGGAAAAAAGTGGCTCGTTTTGTTCACAATACGAACACGCTCCCACTTGATCAGCTCAGTTTAATTGAGGAGAAATCTGCCAATGGCGATTCCAGAGTGCCAAGCTCTATGTCCAAGGGTCTCCCGTCCTTGCCTGACAAGGAAGAATTCCCAGACACTCCCACGCGCATGGGCGTCGGAAATCCAAACAGACACAGCTTTCATTCTTTGGAGCTCTTGAAGAACGGTCCTGGCCACTCCAATGAACCTTCCTCCAGCTTATCAAGAGCGACCAGCAGCGGAGAGAAGCCTGTGCCGCCACCGCGTGCCGTCAGCTCCGTATTGCTTCGCAATGAAGCGGACTCTGAATATGATTTCCCATCCCCACAATTGCGCTTCGACTCAAGGTATGACTCTGAAGAACCCAAAAACTCTCAAAATCATAGCGAAGACCAGATCAACTTGCCCAGGGCCGGTGCAAACTTTCCCTCTTCTGCTCCATTTCACCATAATTTGTATTTGGCGCCGCCTGAGTTGAAGATAGGCAAAAGGACATTTTCTGATGAGTCATGCGTGTCTTCAGTGAGCTCTTTCAGCTCGGTTGGCGATATTCTTAATTTCAATCATATTTACATGCTGGCTCCTAATGAAAATGGCGAGGTCCGCATTGCTAGCCAGGTTGCCCATTACCTCAATTCAGAACAAGTCAGCCGTCAAGGCTCTACAAGATCTGCGTTTGCCTCTCATGAAAACCTTGCTGCTTTTAAGCCCCAAATTGAACATCAAGATCTCTTCTCTAATGCATCACATACAGTCACTTCACCACATTCATCCATGAAGCAAAAGAACACAGGGCAAACACTTATCTCGGGTGCAACTCGCGAAGGCTCTGGTGGATCACGGTTACAAAAGTTGGAATCGAACAAGGAATTCACCAACTCAAAGTCAGACGAGCCCAAAGACGTCTATAAAGAAGACACTGTCGCGCCGCTCCAGATTCAGACTAAGAATGCACAAATGGAGGATGATGTCGATGAGTCTCCGTTCTCAAGTATTGAAAGCAGTGAACGTGGCGAGGATAACAATGGAGCCGGAATTGGCTTCAACTTCCCAAATGACGGCTCAAATGCAACAAACGGCGACAAAGCTAGAAGAAAAGTGCAAACTCATAGGACCACCAAAAAGAGCGTCTCATTCTCCGGAAGATTGCCTAATGGTCAAATTGAAATACCGGAGCTTCTTGAAGGGTCTATAAATGCTCGTGAAAAGACTTCTGATTCAGACAGAATTGAACCATTGGGAGTACCATCTTCAGCGGCAGTGAGCCATCTCAAAGGACTTTACGGCGAGTCCTCTTTCGACTCTGACAGCGAAGGCTCTTTTAATTCACAGTTCCATGTTTTGCAAGCAAAGCAGTCAAAGAACTCTCAGCAAATACCTATGAGCAAATCACAGAACTCTATGCCAACACACTCTCATCCTTTGAAAAATTCTCATTCAAGACATCGGTCTATGTATAACATAGACTTCAACCATGATGACTTTATCGCCACACTGCCATTGAAAACACGTCCGAGCTCGATGATTTATGAAACAAACAAGACTAAAGAGTTGACCAGTCAAGTAAAATCCTTTGCCTTTCCGGGAAGAAAGGAAGATCGAAGCGCAGAGAATGAGGAAGCGCTGTCAGCATTCAAAACCCCTATTAAAATCAACAGCTCTAAGCACATCTTAACGCCTGAGGAGCAGCCTCAATTCGAGCTGCCAAAGCTGTCTGAGAGAGAAGAAGAAGAAGAAGAAGAACAGCTCGAAATACAGATTGCAGAGACTCCACAAAAAGTCAGTTATGCTGTTGACTTTAAAGACCAGGGGTCAAGATTGCCTCGTCATGGATCTGGCCGCGGCCTTGAATCAGAATTTGGTCGCGATAGAATAGATCATATTCCTCATAATACCCGAGGATTGGCTACCCCAATCAATTCTGATGCTGGTTCTAGTTACAAGTCTAGCAGGACTGGTAAATATACCGAGTCGACTGTACCAACCGAGAGTGACAGCGTCGTCATAGACTTGACGAAAGAGAGTTATGATATCTGCTTAGTCAATCGCAATGACTCTACGACATCGTACAAGTCGGTTATTGAAAAGACGAGAGACGGGAGAAATGTCGAAGTCGTTCTCGTCGAAGAAGATGAAGACCAGAACAATACAACTTATGAGAGAGATGATCTCCTGAGCATATACTCACATTACATGACAGACTGGGATGATCAAAACAGGGACTTCAGAAGAAAACATTTGATTCCCACAAAAATTTCCCCTCCCTCCCAGATGGGGCTGCCACCAAGGACTACGAAGCAAGCTACTAAACTCGGCATTCGCAATGAAATGCAAAAACTTAAATTAAACGAGTTACTGAGAGCAAACTTAAGTCATTTGGATTCCGCCACCAGGAAAGTGAGCGAGAATTCTATGTCCTCTTTCAACAGCGATCATCTGGCCAACAGTTGGATGCCATCAGAGTCCAACTTTCAAGTTAAACCCGCAATCACTGCAAGTCGGGGAACTATCTCAAAAACTAACAGGAAGATGAGCGCAGTCAAGACGGATGGCAAGTCCTACGTTCCGTCTAAAGCAAGCGAGGATATTTTGCTTGCTAAATCCAGCAAGCTGTTTCAACCTACCACAAGGCATACGGATCATTTCGATTACCACGAAAATGGCAACTACGATTTCAACTCTTTCATGCTTCAGACCAAGCACTAAAAACACTTAATTTACTATTTCACGACTTCCAATGTAGGCATTATATAGAGTTAATTGGAGTATTAAAATTAGATGCCTTCAACTAGTCTAGCTGCTAGCTAATTTTAGGAGTATTGGCTTCTTTAATGGGATCTAAGCTTGCGAGAATCAGGGAAGACGTACTTGCCGATTCACCTTTCATGATGCAATTAGGAAAATTTTGTTGGCGATCTTCGTCGGACTCATTGAACTGCTCATCTTCAATGGAATGAAATGAATTAGTTGATCTCATGGACCCAATTCGAGACGGACTTTTACTTCGAGAAGTCTTTCTTGATAGATCATTTGGATCTAATGAGTTCGTTTTGTAGAATGTCACTGTTCGGTTAGATAAGTGAATTTTGTTATTCTGCAAAGTATAATCATTGACGATTTTTCGAGGCTTGTTCTTGTAAGAATTTGATCTGAAAAAAGCCCGATTGTTATCCTCTACACTGGTAGTGGATTCTGAAAAGTCATAATCCTCAGGAATCAGGTTGATTTCGTCGAGGATATCCTGGCTCAAATGTACGGCAGTACCATCTGAGAGATTGTCGTCGTACCCAATTAAAGAATTATGATCGTTTCTTTCAGAGTGACCTTCGTTGCTAAACCAGGAATACCTCCTTTGATGACCAGAAACTTGATTGGGCCCTCTAGCTTGCTCGTGCACTGAATTCTCCGGAGGTGCAACAGATTCATCCTCATTTGTAGTCTCGGGATGCGCCTCCAAGAAATTAAGGGTACTCATCATGTCTGCGATAGATTTTCTGACATCGCTCTTTGTGGCCTTGAGAGTCGTCTCATCAGATTCATTGGCGAGATCGCTATCGAGTCTCGAAAGAGTATTCATCATATCGATTAAAGACCTTCTCACCTCAGTTTTTCTGGATGGTTCTTCTTTCTTCTGCCATGCTTTGCTGATTGGCTTCTCGACTTCTGGACTCTTCAAATCCTCTGCAACTGAATCTGCCGCGTGTATTGTTTGAGATGTCTCCAAATCCTGGGTTGACGGCGGATCTTTTTCATCACTCAGCGCAGGACCGTCTATTCTTAGAAGCGTATCCATCATGTTGAGTATAGATAATCGGTTATTGGCCTTCTCCCCAGAGTCTTCATTCAGGTCTCTGGAGCCAAAATCTATGCCGAGTCCAACATTAGACTCATGAACCTGGCTTTGAGCCTCACTCTCTGAACTGCTCACAACATGGTCATTATCTCTGTTAAATCCGCCAGAGTAGTTTGAAGAAGATTCCGATTCATGACTTTGATTGAGATTAATCTTCTCCGCCGACTGTGGGTCCAGCGGAGTTGCCTGTTCCAGCCCGCTGTACAGCTTTTCCTTGTCCAAATACGAATCTAGAAAATCTTCATCATACCCTGGAGACTTCGCTCCAGTAGAAAATGACTCAAATGCAGTTTTTGATCCTCCATCAACGAGAAGTGGTGGTACCACTGAAAGGGAAGGCTTCTCATGGGGAACTTTAGAGCTTGATTCGGGTGACAAGGACTTGAGGTCGAGTGGGTTGGAGACAGGAGAATTTATCTCGTTCACTTCATCTGTTTGGTACTGGCCGGGCGGAGTTTCATATCCGAATCCCAGCGCCACAGGTGTCTTCTCTTCTGTAAAGAAATCGTCATAGCGATTTGAGAGCTCAGGGTTTTCCTCGTCAAAGTCTTCGCAGTAGCCATCATCCTCGCTCATTCCATTATTCTCAAAGTCGTAATCAGACAAGCCATCATCCTCGAACCCCATTTCCTCCACGTTAAGATAGCTAGTCGGAGCGGCCAGATCAGCCGCAAGCTTTTGAGACTTTGTTTTATAGTATTTGACGGAGGTATTTCTGCCTCCTCTGATTCCCTTCTCGAATGAAAACTGTGAAGACCCATCGGATAATTCCTGATCATCCATGGAGCTAGAGTCAGAGTCCTTGAGAGTCTGGTTGGGTCTAGCTTCCAGCACAGAGGATGGATTGCTTGAAGATAAAACCGATGACGAGTAGGTTCTTGCCGTTGAAGGCCGTAGGGGCTCTTGTATGGACAACTTGGGTTGCGCCGAATTCTCAACGGGTGGGTTATCATGCAGCATTGTCTTGGGGAAGCTTTTCATATCGGTAGGAGAAGCACTATCTGGTGAAGAAGAGCCAACGGATTGGTAGGAGACGCCACGAACGGGACCATCACGGAGCTCGGAGAGGTTCGATGCAGACTTGTAGTCTCTTTTGAACTCTTTTCTGCCTTTAGGAGGCTCAAATTCGCCAAACACAGCATTATTCAAGTTGTCGTTAGCCGAGTGTAGTCCCGCAGGCTTTGGATGATGACCAAACATTTTTTTGATGGGGGTTAAAAGCTTTTTCGGAGAGCTTACCGAGCTTTGTTGCCCTGAGATGGAATTTTGTGGGGGTGTCATTAGCACCGAGCTTGACTGAGTTGAAGGAGAGAGCATCAATTTCGGCGAGGACTCCATTTTGACGAGCCGTGCCGGCGGCTTCTTTATGCTCAAATCTGCCGGCGGGTTTAACTCCTGAAGGGAAGAATCACTCTTCCTTCGTGACTTGAGAATGGATCTCATTTGGCCAGAGAATGGATTCTAAGCACAACTTTTGGAATAAGAGCTGTTGTTCAACGAAGAAGAAAGAAAGTCCTGTGTCTTTCGAATGCAACAAATTGGAAGCAAAGCTATCTCAACGGGAGAAGCACGGTGTAGGGCGTGATGTTTGTATTTGTTAAGACGCGAATATGGTTATATGTATTCTTCAGCACAAGCTGTAGAAGAAACGACTTCAAGTCTTCGAGATATCTGTAGAAGTGGCTATGGTTTGAAATGGCTGGTGGAAGAAATGTGGCAGCTGGCCTTGTAAAGGGTGCTTTACATGAACTTGGATGTTTATGTAGCCGCGGTGCATTGGGGTTTAGGCGCGTTGACTGCAAGCTAAGCTACCTTTTATGAATAGCTCTGGGAGCTGATAAATCTAAAACTCAAGATCTGTGAGATAATCTCTGAGACCATCTCCAAATCTTAATCTCACCAATTGTTTTACTAACATAAAAAGCTCGTTAAACTATGCTTGATTAACTTGATGCAGACGCAAGAGAACTTCGATGGAACAGTACTCTGTCAAGCCTGTAACACCAAGTGCGGAGATCCTGTCCAAACAAATGGCGTAATTCGTAGAGAGTAAACTACATTAAGCCTTAAATTGTCTTACTCGAAGATTACATATAACAGGCTGCCAGCGCAAGCAATCTCACGGCTTGGTAGCGTAAAGTGACCCCAATTTGCTCAAAGGGGAAATAGGTGCTGGGTCCTGCACCAATGCTGGTGGGCCGGAAATAAGTCTCACCATGGAACCAAAATGAGGGTGTACGGATGCGCGACGGGGCATGAGGGCTTGAACCCTGAAAATGTCAGCGCACGTGATCCCGCACTTGGAGCGCCGCTACAGCCAACCGCTGCCTGCACAGGCACACGCGAAAAAACTTCCCTCACTACTCGAAATTTTTTCGACTCTCTTCATCTAGACAAATCTGCTCAACGTCAATACAAAGAATTCATCATGTTGATTCCTAAAGAAGACAGAAAAAAGATCCACCAATACCTCTTCCAAGGTATGTAATTTCAAGCAAGACTTCACTTCCGTCCGCATCTGCCCACGCCTTAGCCACCACATCGCATACCGTTCGAAATGATCATTTGAAGCTAAGCTCTCAAAAATTGTTTCACAAATGCACTCGTTGAACCGACACAAAGAAGGTGAAATCAGGCCGTGTGACGTTGGAGAGATGCGAGTATAGCCCAGCTTCAAGTACTAACAAAATAGAGGGTGTCGTTGTCGCTAAGAAGGACTTTGACCAACCAGCCCACGAGGAGATTGAGACCAGAAACTTGTACGTCATCAAGGCTTTGCAATCTTTGACTTCCAAGGGTTACGTCAAGACTCAATTCTCATGGCAATACTACTACTACACCTTGACTGACGAGGGTGTGGACTTCCTTAGACAAGAGTTGAACATCCCAGAGGGAATCTTGCCAATGACCAGATTGAAGGGTGCCCCAGCTGAGAGACAAAGACCACAATCCAGAGGTCCTCAAAGAAAGTTCGGTGGTGAATCTTCTTACAGAAGAAGAGCCAGAGATTAAGCTATGACCGCTTATATTATGATAGTTTAATTTTGAGTGTATAGTTTATTTCTTGAATAAAGAAATACTGAATGATGAGTAGTGCTCGAATTGAAATGAGATAATCGGAATGTGGAGTGGTGCTAGTAATTAGAATATCGAGCTAGTGAATGTAATGTCCAATAATAATAGACTCGGCTTTCTACTGAGCTTTATGGGTCGTGTATGACGCAACAACTCTGGTGGCCACGCTATGCGTGAATTTGTATTTACCGGAATAGGAACTAATGTGGCCGCGGAAATGCCTAAACTGAGCAGTTACAACAGCAACCGGGACGCTTTTATCTGCCTTAATCGTTTAATTGTGCTATATTATATAGGGTTGTGTTTGTTTGCTGATGAATTTTCTGACAACTTCAGTACTGATCTTATCGGCGGCTTTATTAGCGTATTTATTGTGGGCAAATTGCTTCCTGGCTTTAGGTGGAGCTAAGTGCAGGTGACAGTATATCAACGAGCGATTCATGCTTTTGGCGGCACATGACATATTCCGGCGTCGAATTGCATTACTGTAGAAAGCACGCTGCAATCACACTAATAACGCATCATTTCGAGCCATAAATCCACATTCGAACCATGAATACACATTCGTACCATAGAACACAAGCCTCATATTGCAAAATGCCCTTAACTCCGTCGATGTAAAATCATCGTTATAAAATCATGGTTATAATATCATCGCTATAAACCATCGCCTTATTAATACTACCTTCTTTTCCACCCCTGTAATCCAGACTCCTTCCACGACATTGCTCCAAACAGCCTCATATACTTGTGTCCTGCACACAGAACACGCCAGGGCGACTCACCTTGAGCGTACTGCCTCGACGTTCTCGCCCTACACCTCCACTTTTTGCCCAAATTAACAGAAATATTATGCGGTCCGATGAATTGCCGATCTATCCTACTCCTCAGCAGGCAACATACGTCGTGCCCCTGCACCCTGCGCAGCCTCAACTGAGAAGAAATCCTAAGCCCCCTCAAGCTTCTACCTCGGCCCCTTCACATCACAATTCTTACGCTCCCCAGCCCCAGAATTCTTACAACTACAGCAATCCCAACATGCCGCCGCTGAACCACTACTCGCTGTCACATCATGCCATTCCCACGCCTGTTCACCATCAGCAACCCCCGCAACAATACTACCAGGCTGCGCCTCCACAACAACATCACCAGTCACAACATCACCAGTCACAACAACAACAACAACAACAACAACAACAACAACAACAACAACAACAACAACAACAACAACAACAACAACAACAACAACAACCACCACCACAACATCCTCTGCAGCAGCGTGTGTCGCTGTCGCCGCAGTATCTGAACAACTACACAGGCGCAGCCCATGGCCAGCAGTATCAAATGCCGCCCAAATCGGCCAGCCAGCCTCAATTTTACCTGAACTCCCCACAATATCAAATGCTGTCTTCGGCTCCGCAGTACAGCTCGGCTCCGATTTCGAATGGTGCCCCTCCACCGCAGCAGCAACCTTCTCGCTATGAGCCGGGTCCCCAGGGGCTGTCGTCTCAGCATGCTAGCCATCTGCACACGAGCATTCCCCCATCCGCATCAGCGTCCCATGCTCGGCCAAGTCCCGCCAAAAAGGCGCCTGGCGCAAGCAACGTGTCCAAGGAGTCTTTGTCGGAGCACAGTAAGTTGGCTAATAAACAGCGCTTAGAGGCTGAGCTCAGGGCCACCTTTGAGCGTGTCGACAAGGACCGCTCGGGCCGGATCTCCGCCAACGAGCTCTCTGCAGCCCTAATAAACTTTGACAACACTGGCTTCCAGAACTCTACTGTCCGGCTAATGATCAAGCTATTTACCAACAGCAACTCCAGCTCCTCTGCGGGATTGAACTTCGAGCAGTTCGTCTCCTTGTGGAAATACCTCACGGCCTACAAAAAACTCTTTGTAGCTGCGGATGTCAACAAGTCCGGTGACATTTCCTTCGGTGAGTTCCAGAGGATCATCGAACAGATCGGTTACAAGCTCAATGTGGACTTGGTGCTCTTTTTGTTTCTGAAATTTTCCAATAAAGATTCCCACGACAATGGCTCCATTGCTGTCGGCAAGCTAAAGTTCGACTCCTTCATTGAACTCTTGGTATACCTACGGAAGCTCACTGACATATTTAAGCAATACGACAAGGAGTTGACCGGTGTGGCCACGATAGACTACCTGGACTTTTTATTCGAAATAAGCAACTTGACCTAATCGCCTGGTGCAGCTATTTATAATGAGTTGCATGATTTACTAAACTATTTAATCCCATACTACGAAGCAAACTCTCAGTAACGTTTTAAAGTTTATTGCATCTCACACTACGAACTAAATTCCACGAGAGTAACGTTTTAGAGTTTATAATACATCGATTCTTTTGATTCCCAAGTATGCTCGTATAGTGAGCGGTTTCGCGCACGATAATGCCCGCACTATGACTAACAATCGCATTGATAAATTATCAAGGTTCAACTTTCCACTGAGCACCAACCATGTTCAGCAAACTTCAGCCAGCCAGGCTAACGCAGCTTCGCAACACATGCTTTCTGCAGGCTCGTATGGCACTTCGCCACAATTCTAGTCTAGCCGAAAAATACCCCGAGCTCTCCAAGTCTGATTTCACTGCAACCAACGATATCAACTACTTGAAATTGATTCTCACCTCCAGAGTTTACGATGTCGTCGACGAATCCGGCACTCCTTTGACTCACGCCGTTAACTTGTCACACAAGTGCAACGCCAAGGTTTATCTCAAAAGAGAGGATCTTTTGCCTGTTTTCTCCTTCAAGTTGCGTGGTGCTTACAATATGATTGCCCAATTACACTCCAAAACACCTTTAAACGGTGTGATTGCCTGTTCAGCCGGAAACCACGCCCAAGGAGTGGCTTATTCTGCAGCCAAATTGAAGATTCCTTCTACTATAGTCATGCCAACGGCGACGCCGTCCATCAAGTACAATAATGTCAGCAGATTGGGCTCACAAGTTGTTTTATATGGCGAAGACTTTGACGCGTCCAAGCAAGAGTGTGCACGGTTGGGTAGCTTGAACAGCTTGACCGATATTCCGCCATTTGACCATCCATATGTTATCGCAGGACAAGGAACATTGGCCTTGGAATTGACCAGACAAATCATTTTGGAGGAGTTGGATGCAGTCTTTATTCCTGTGGGCGGTGGAGGCTTAATTGCCGGTGTGGGAGCCTACTTGAAGCAAGTTGCCCCACATGTGAAAATCATTGGTGTTGAGACCTTTGACGCTGACGCATTGTACCAATCTTTAAACGAGCATGAGCGGGTCACTCTCGATCGTGTGGGTGTTTTTGCAGACGGAACGGCAGTCAGAACCGTGGGCTCGGAAACTTGGAGACTCTGCCATCAATTTGTGGACCAAGTAGTGAGGGTTAACACCGATGAGGTTTGTGCTGCAATCAAGGACATTTTCGAAGATACTCGCCTGATTGTGGAGCCCTCGGGTGCTCTTGGTGTTGCTGGAATGAAGAGATATATTCAGGACACAAAAATCGACCACCGGTCCAAGTCTTACATTCCTATCTTGTCTGGGGCCAACATGAACTTTGACAGATTGAGGTTTGTGAGTGAAAGAGCTGTTTTAGGCGAGGGCAAAGAAGTCTCCTTCGTGGTTACTATCCCAGAGAAGCCTGGTGAGTTTGCCAAGTTGCAAAATATTGTTCACCCCCGTGCCATCACCGAGTTCTCTTACAGATACACCGACTCCGAGAGCGCCAACATCTACGTTTCCTTCAATGTTCTCAACAAGAACAAGGAAGTACCCTCCATCATAGAAACTATGCGCAACGAGGAGCATGGATATGAAGTGGTCGACATTTCCGACAACGAGCTTGCAAAGACCCATGGTCGTTACTTGGTTGGCGGAAAGTGCGGTACTACTCAAATCACCAATAGAGAGAAATTGTTTCAATTTGAATTTCCCGAAAGGCCTGGCGCCTTGACCAGATTTCTTCAGGAGCTCAAGGGCGATTGGGATATAACTTTGTTCAATTACAGAAACCATGGCAATGATGTTGGAAAGGTCTTGTGTGGATTTGTCATTCCCGAGGATTCTACTGAGGCAGAATTCTACGAATTCTTGAACAACTTGGGCTACAAGTATGTTGACGAGACGCACAACATTGTTTACGAGAAGCTCTTGAAATGAGTGTAAGTGTACAGACGAACGAGATATATGTACAAGCGTTCGCAATTCTATATAATCATTCCATATCCCAAAAAAAAATTATTCAGCACGACGCAAAAATGCTTGGTAGGCTTCGTTATTGATGCTCACCCTACCCGACGCTTTCATCTGCTTTTTCCCCTCCTTTTGTCTCTCTAGAAGTTTCTTTCTTCTTGAGATGTCTGCTGCATGAAGCCTCTGCGTCACATCTTTTCTCTTTGCCTTGATTGTCTCTCGTGCAATGACCTTGTTGTTGACTCTCGCTTGTATAGCGACTTCAAAAAGCTGGGATTTCAAGTACTCTTTGAATTTCGTCACATATTCTCTTCCTCTCGTCTGAACCTGCGATCTGTGCATGACTTGTGAGAGTGCATCTTGTGCCTCTCCACTTACACAGAGCTCCAACTTCACAATGTCGGATTTTTTGTATCCAGAGTCCTCGTAGTCTAGGGATGCATAGCCTTTCGTAGCACCCTTGAGTTTTCCGAAAAAGTCCTCCACTAGTTGGGCCATTGGGAGTTCATACTTGAGGAGCGCCTGACCAGTGGTAAGGTACTCGATACTCTGTTGAATGCCACGATTACTATCACAAAGAGACATGACACTTCCCACATACTCATCGGGAATGGTCATGATTGCATTCACATATGGCTCCATAAACATTTCGATATTATGCGCCCTGAGGTCTGCTCCTGGAAAATCGTCAGGATTTGTTATCACTTTCTCATTGCCGTCCCTGTGCACGATTTTGTATGGCACTGTTGGAGCAGTCAAGATAATCTTGGCACCGTACTCATTCTCCAAACGCTCCTTGAAGACGGAGGCATGTAAAGAACCCAAAAACCCTAGTCTCCAACCAAGGCCCAAAGCATTTGATGTTTCTTTCTCTAGAGTCACAGATCTATCATTGAGCACAAGATGCTCCATGTGATCGTTCATGACCTTAAACTCGCCTCCGTCTGCAGGGAAGGCTCCCACAAACACCATCGGCTTGGGCTCTTCGAACCCAGGAAGCGGCTCGAGACCATCGTGATGGTTGTTTTCAAAAAACGTGTCTCCGATCATCGCCTCCTTGGGGTTTTTCATTCCTGGAATAATGTAAGCAACCTGTCCTGCTCTGACAACCTTCATGGGAGTCTTATCAGGGTACATGACACCGGCCTCCTTCACATCATACTTCTTGCCGGTATGTGCTGAGAGCAATTTCATTCCCTTCTTGATTTTTCCATCTACCACGAAGACTAGCATGACAACTCCCACATATGGATCATGCCATGAATCAACCAACAAAGCTTTCAAAGGCTTAGCGGCATCACCCTGGGGTGGAGGTATGTCGGTGATGATTTTCGGAATAATGGTGTCAACATTGAGGCCAGTCTTGGCGCTCACGGGTAAGCAGTCTTCTCCTTTTAGTTCAAACGTGGATTCCACCTGCTCTATGGCACGAGGGATGTCAGCTGCATCGAGATCGATTTTGTTGATGATTGGAAGAAGCTTGAGCCCCATACTATATGCAAGGTAGAAATTGGCAACAGTTTGCGCTTGCACTCCCTGTGAAGCATCCACAAGAAGCAAAGCACCACCGCATGACGCATATGATCTTGACACTTCTGCTCTGAAATCCACGTGGCCTGGAGTATCAACCAAATGTAAGAGATAATCTTCCTTCGTGTTTGGGTCTTGGTAGAACATGGTACAAGTCTGTGCCTTCACAGTGATTCCTCTTTCTCTTTCGACGTCTAGTTTGTCCAACACTTGCTTATTGGCATCTCCAGGTTGAATGACTCCAGTGAGCTCCAAGAGCCGATCGGATAACGTAGACTTGCCATGGTCAACGTGCGCCACTATGCTGAAATTTCGGTAGTTTGCTAGCGGGATGTTCGCTATGCGTTCCTCGATTGACTTGATGTGTGCCTCTTTGTCGAGATTGATCTTCTTGTCTTGTAGTGCCACTGTTTTGGCGTATAAGCGATGAGTTGTAGCGAGGGACTTGCGCCACTGGATGCGAGATGCTTGACCTCTGATATTTAGTGGAGCCGCTATACGATGTAGCATATTTCAAGAGGATTAAACGCTGCTGTCACTTTTGGGTTAAAGAGATGTACACTGAACTTTAGCAGTGAGAATTTTCTAAGAATCGCGCTCAGTATTTGCACCCAGAGCACCATAAAATGTGAGCTCTACAATTAATCTATACTTGAATAAACATGTTAGGAATAAATGATACTTAGTTATTTTCCTGACCAAAGGTCTTGACATAGTCCACTAACAACAGAGTGCTGTTTGCGGAAACGGCGTTGTAGAGAGATGCTCTGATACCACCGACAGATCTATGACCCTTCAACCCATTGAGACTGCGCTTGGCTGCCCCTTCGAGGAACTTAGCCTCCAAGTCTCCAGTTGCTAGAGTAAACACGACGTTCATTTTGGAACGACTGCCCTTTTTCACCGGAATCTTGTACACGTTAGGGTAAGCCTCCAAGGCGTCGTACAAAGAGGCAGCTTTCTTTTCGTTGACAGCTTGAATAGCCTTAATTCCACCCTCGGCCAATAACTTCTCAGTCACTAACTTCAATATGTGGCACGTGAAAATAGGAATGGTGTTGTAGGCGGAGTTGTTTGCAATAACAAGAGGGAAGCTGAAAGCAATTGGGGCCAAAGGGATGTCCAAAGACTTTAATTCTTCATCAGATGGCTGCTCGATCAAAGACTTTTTGATGATGTAGAGGGTCAATCCGGCCAAACCAACATTCTTCTGAGCACCAGCCATGATTAGTCCGTATTTGCTAATGTCAATTTCCTTCGACAATATATTGGAAGACATGTCGGCAACCAATTCAACACCCTCGGGCAAGTAATCGGGGCCCGGAGTGTCGGTAAACTCGTTCCCATGAACAGTTTCGTTGTCACATACATACAAGTATGCAGTGTTGTTCTTGTCAATGGGGCTCCACTCGGAGTAAGGTGGCACATGGTCGAACTTCGAGGCTTTGGTGTTCACCACAACATCGGTTTCAAATCCCAATCTAGCAGCCTCCTCGGCAGTCTTCTTGGACCAGGCACCGGTGACTGCATAGGCACCCTTACCTTTTTTGCCAGTCCTCTTGGCGTAGTTGGCCATCAAGTTATAAGCGATGGTGGAAAAACCAGTGGTGCCTCCACCCTGCATGAAAAACACCTCATAGTCGTCTGGAATGTTCAAGAGCTTGGAGAAGTTGGCCTTGGTGTCGTCAATGATCTGGGAGGCTGTCTTAGAACGGTGGGAGATTTCTCCAACACCCAAGTTCTCACCTTGGTAAGTCAACAAATCGTAGGCAGCTTGTTTCAAAACATCCGAGGGCAACAATGCTGGTCCTGCGCCAAAGTAGTGTGGCTCTTCACGGTCCAAAGTGCTCATTCTTGCTAATATTGTAGTAATAGAATAGACTCGCGCTATTTATTAGTGAGAGACTGCGAAATGAGTCAATGTGCGAGTCAGCCTTGCGTCTATTGCAATACACTTTACCGAAAGAACAACTTACCAAAACAACACCTTACCAAAAGAACACTCCATTAAGTAAACACTTCACGAAAGAACCACAAATACAATTCACAGCAGTACAATAGCAGTTGATAAACATCAACGCAAGATCACTCCTTTCCAGCTCTCTGCTCAAGCTTCTTCGGCGTCGTCTTGCCTGAGCGCACTTATGTAGTACAATACCTCCACATCCTCTGCATCGTCAAGCAAGCAATTGATCACGCAAGCATTGTTGTTAGACATGAGGAAAATGATAGTCTTGCAAGTGCTGACAATCTTCGCCGCCATTCTCCAATGCTTTAGTTTCACCGTTATAGAAGTTTCCTCGTCATTGGCCCTGTACTCGTTGTCTTGACCATCTTGGAACGCAGCGACTCGTAGACTATCGGAGTCCAAATTGTCCGGCGGCCTTTGGATATCGAGTCGATCGTTCCAGGAAATCGTGGTGGTGTGGCTCTCTGCCTCTCGAACAATGAACTTGAACTCACCGCCATTTCTCTGGCTGGCTTTGATGGTGAGTTTGTCCTGTGCAGCGGTGTTCTTGAATTTTTCTAGCCGCTTGTAGGTGGCGGCAAACTCCTTCGGGATCTTCATCATCAAGTCCACATGCGGCATTTCCGGCTCGTTGAGCACAATGTTTTTTCCTTTGAGAATCTTCACAGGAATTCGAAATGTGTGGTTGATTGTGCTGGCGTTCTCCGTCACGTCCGAGTAGTATAGGGCCAAGTTGGCTACCTTGGAGCTTCCCGCCCCCTCTTTTCGCTGCAATCGGATGCTGAATTCGGCACTATTTGCTCTATCAAAGTTTCGTAGCGTCTGAAGAAACTGCTCTATATTTATCTCGAGCAGAATCTCATTGCCTCTTATGCTCTGGATCTCGATCTCTGTGAAGATGCTAGCCATAGGGAGCTTGCACCATACTTGTGGTTCCTGCAAAACAGAATTCCGGTCTGCCAGGATTGCTATCAACTGTTCTGGCGAGAATTTCAAAATCACAAGCTTGCGCAAGCTACTGATTTGGGAGAAGCATCGTTTCAATAGTTCCGTGCTCTGTGTTCGGAGCTTGAGCTTCATAGGAGCACTGATGTTTAAGTTCACGCGCGTCTTTTGATGGAAAGGTTTAAATGCCCATAATTCCAAGCAGGCTTCGTGATAACTCATGAATTTTGACTTCGGGTTATATGTGCTCCAATTAAGATACATATGCTCCAATTCAGACATTTGTGGTCCGCTTACAAGTGACCTTTACTCGGAGTGCTACTCCGTGAAAACTGATGCCTATCTGGTCGCAGATAATCGTATTTATCGTTTATTATTTGTACATATGCTAGCCTACTAAATCTTCAAAACTATCACCACTGAGTCTCCTCTCAAAAACAACTTTGCTATGAATCTCTCCTTTGAAGTTGACTTGATGATAGCTCCCTTCGCGTTGCGTGTGGATTCAGTCCAGAGCTCTTTCACGTCTTCTAAGATCAAATTGCAGTGTCTGTCGAAAGCTTTGACCTTCGCGAGAAGCTTGTGGTTATTTCTGCAGTATATCATGACAGGAGTGCCATTCGTTACGGAGTCTTGAATGAGGGACATAGGGCCATGTTTGAATTCGAACTCTTCAAGTTGTTGAAGCTCCACCTCGTTAAGCTCGGATCTTTGCCGGTCTATTAGGTCTCTTTCTGTTAGTATGAGTTCTTAATATACAAGAGTCTTGACATTCTCTGATTCTTTACACTATAAGTACATACGCCATGATCTATGGTTGTGGAAGCAGTGTAGTGCGATGGTATGTGCTTCCCCAAGTATTATCAATGCGCATATATCTGTGCGCCGCACTACTCAGCTTGCAGCCGTTGCAACAATGAACAAATCTATATATTCATATTACCTGCAATATCTTTGCAACTTTTCCTGCCTAGCGCATGCCGCTAGACTTTTTCCCGTGTTGACAAAGGAGCTGCCAACCTGCATCCTCGCTTGATGATACTCTCGACTCTATCCTTCAACACACGCGATGCGCAAACCACTTCTAGGGTAGTGAAGTCAATGTTCGCTTCCATTTTGCCAACCTGGAGATGGGCTTTGTTTCCATCCAAAACTGTCACAGCGTCTCCAAATTGAGCCTTAAGTAGAGTGGATATCCTATGGATACGAGACTGCGTATCACTTTTTTCATGCATAATTTTCTCCTTCTGTCCACCAGATGCAACAGCAACGGAGTCATTGGGCTCCTCCTTCACATGTTCATGTGTATGTGTTTTGGACGTGAGTTTGACGGATGCGGGCGAAGAGTCGACGGAATAAAGGATTGCCACAACACTATCCGCTAGCGAATCTGACATTACGTTGCTATTGATCCACTCCACCACAACTGGATAACCTTCAGATTCCTTGCTCTTGTCCACAGACACATAAATCATGTCCATAATAAGGCATTCCCAACTATCCTCGTGATCTTGAAGAATTTTGATGTATCCGAACATCTGTTCGAGATGCCACGAGATCAATGAGACGCTTGCTTGTATCTTGAGTTTTATGTTAGACTTCACAACAGAAGTTGTCAACTGCGTAAACTCATGAAGATCCTCAAGTTGTAGGATGTTGAGGTCAAAGTCTTTGGAAATGAGTACACCCGATAAAGTAACTCCGGTTTTGATCAAAGCATTTTCTGATTCGTCTGTTTCACTCTTAATGTCTTTGATTTCCTTTTTCTCTCCGTTCTCTCCATCCTCCTTTTTTAGCTCGGGCTCTTCTGTCTTCTTCGAGTCATCTTGTACAACGTCCATATCAGTTGGCTCATCTTTTACTAAAGGCTCATCTTCTTCGATGGCAGTAATCTTTTTGGAAGCATCATGGGATTCAACAAATTCTTTGAGATACTTGCTTTCAGACTCAGCTAGCAACCCCACCACCTTAGCAATTTTGGCCCCATGAATTCCTATAAGCAAGTCTTCACAGTTCCGAGGATTAAAAACACGAACTTCCTCGTCCGTTCCCTTCCGAGAGGAGTACCTACTCAAAAGTGCAGACTTGAGCCTACCCATAGGATTGCTATCACCATGCACCAAAATAATTTTCTTGGGCGAAACCTCCTCGATAAAGCCGGCATTCTGCTGGAAATCAACATGCGCAGCAAAAGAAATCTCGTCGACCGAGATACGACGAGGGATGCTGACATCCGGGTTGGCAATTGAAGGAAGTGCATGTGGCTCCGCGAGAATCTCTTTGGCCATGGTTCCCTCGACAGCATAACCCGTCAAAATGAGTGCATTTTTTGGATCTGGTGCCCATCTCTCGAGCAATTGTCTCGAAACACCGCTTTGAAGCATACCGGGAGACGCAACGACGACACACGGACCCATGTCCTGAATTTTGTCTATGCTCCTGATGGATTTTATGAATTTGAGTTGAAATGGATTGGACTTTTCGGAAGAGGTAGCATTTAATCGTATCTTCTCGTTCATGATGCTTGTGTAAGTTTGGTATACAGCCATACACTTTCTTGCAAGGTTCGATGCGTAGTAAATGTTGATATTCTGGATGTCCTCATTCATCGACCAATACTCCTCCAAGATAAGAAGAAGTTCCTGGGCTCTTCCTAGAGCAAAGACAGGCATCAAAACACGGCCGTCTTTCAACAAAGTAGAGTGGATCTTCTTCATCATCCTGGACTCCTTCTCTAATCTCGGCTCGTGTGTAGCAGTTCCAAATGTCGATTCTGTGATTAAAATATCAGGCCTGGTGGGAGGCACCTCTGCAACCTTCAAATGGCGGTCCTCTTCTCTGGAGTAATCACCAGTGAACAAAACTTTCAAGCCACCAATTTCCAAAAAATACATGCAAGCACCCAAAACATGCCCAGCATGGTATGCAGTGAACCGGATTCCCTCGATCTCGATGGTCGAGTGGTAATCAATGGTCTCTATTTTCTCAAAAGAGCTCATTAAATCATCATCCGTATAAAGATTTGCCGAACCGCCTGCGTTTTGGTTTGAGCTATCCATTTGGCGAGCTTCGTCGCCACCTCCAGCAATGGATGTGACACGCACGAAATCTGAAAGAAGCCATCTGTAAATAGCTTTCGTAGCATGAGTCATGAAAACTCTTCCCTTGAAACTGGTCTGTTGCATCACATAAGGTAAGGAGGCAGCATGGTCCAAGTGGAAATGACTGATTAAGAGAATATCGACTTTGGATAAGTCATACTCGTCGAAGAAAGGTAATGAGTTCATTCCGCTGAGACCTGGATGGACGCCCGAATCCAACATGATGACCTTGTTTTTGTACTCTATAATATGGCATGATCTTCCAACCTCATTGCAGCCACCAAGACCAAAGAATCTGAAATTATCCGAGTCCTCGGACGCTGAATTATCGACGACCATAGTGTTTGACGGGAGTGTGTGTGTTTGATATCGCGCTGTGTTGCCTGAAGAGAAAATTCGGGTGCGAATTCTGGTGCATGAAATACGCAGATTTGGCTGCGACTGGATCTACTTAACAATTTGAAGCTACGAGTCGAGGGTATAGTGTTTGCATACTGTTTGTTATATAGCATCGTTACTCCAAACAAATCAAATTTTCTTACATTTCCATTGGTCAATTAGAGTTCTGATGCTTCCCCCTCTACATTTTACGTCTGCTTCTCATTACACTAACTTGCAGGCTCAGACAGCGTGGAAGTCTACGTATGTAGGGAAACCGAAAAGGAAACGTTTAAAACAGCAACAATATTAAGCCCCCGAGCCTCCGTAGCATACCTCATTCTGCTTCTTTCTGATCTCAAGAACATTCAAAACAGATTCTGCCGCCTTGACCCCAGAAAGAGCCATGGCCCCGAATGTAGGGCCCATGCGGTTGGAGCCGTCGACTTCTGCAAGCTCCATTCCGGCAATGACCAATCCTGGAGCAACCTCTCTAGTTCCCTTCACTATTGCGTCCTCTGCCTTGTTCATGTCAAGACCCCGCATACCCCCCAAAGCAAAAGGCCCAGTCTGGTTTTTTACCTGTAACGATTGCAAGCGCTTAGCACAAAATGCACCAAAAGGTCCGTCATGACCAGTGGTGGAAAGAACCACATTGGCGTTGATAGTATTGGGGTCCATGCAGGACTGTGTGTCATGGTTCAAAGCCACCAAGGTCCAGTTGGTGACAACGCCCGCAATTCTCAAGTCCCCAGTAGCTTCGTCACGGCGTGTGATCAAGTCTTCCACCGCGGTTGCATTGAAAAGCTTCACGTTTGGAAACTGCAACACCTTAGACATTAAAGTGGACATGAAGAGGGCAGCATGTTTAACAACCACGTAATCGCCTTCATCATCATAGTTCACCTCAATTTCATCCAAGAACAAGTGTGCTGGTTTTCTCAACACCATTGCAGAAAATAATTGGCCTCCCAACCAGCATCCTCCGCCTGGGGAAACAGAGGCTTCAATGATAGCTATCTTGAGATCAGGCCTGTTTTTTGCCAATATATAGGCCGCAGATAAGCCGGCACTGCCTGCTCCCACAATAACGACATCAGACTCTGTGTATTTGTCCAAGTCTGCAAAGTATCTCCGAGTCATGGCCCTGGACACTGTGGATTCTCTAATAGGTGCAAAGTGAAAGCTTTCCCAGTCACCGAATTTAGCTGCAACATCTGAAGTGTCGGAGACGAATTTAGGGACCATTCGAGGCTGCTCTTGTTGTGAGCCCAAAACCATAGTAGGTGGAGCCATCTTTGATAATTAGTTGATACGCTTTACAGAATTGGAGGATCAAGTCTTCTCTTTATACTGAAACTTTCATGGTAGCTGGCTGCGGGGAAATATTTTTGGGTTTAACCAATTGCCGCAACTGATAGCCCTATAACTGCATTGTTCGTTTGCAGTTGCAACGCACACACGTGGATCGGAAGGTGTGCTTCATTATTCAAGTATACTCTATTATTCAAATATACAAATTTCAATTCTTCACTCTTCATCCTTATTATTTTGAGCCCAATCACCGAAACAGGGCGTACTTATTATGCTAGTATTTGAAGTATATGTGTAGAGGCCGCACTTTAGTAGTGGCTGTCAATACTGCAAGTGCTGCAACTAAAGAGCGCACCCGAGCGCCTTCTTAGCGCATATACACAATTTAAGACTTCCGTGGATTCGGATTTGTTCTAGGCCCTGCTCTTCTCGTTAAAGCTCTTGAAGTACCTTTTGCGGAAGCTTGTGACACTGTCATCTAATAATCCATTTTTGGTGACACCCTGATAATCCGAATCCCTCTTCACATAAACCACTAGTCTGCGCGACCATTTGTTGAACTCTTGCTCCAACGCATATAGCAATTCCAAATGCTTGTGTTGCGGTATGTGGTGCTCGACAAATTCGTCGTTGGCTGTGGGCATCCAGAACGCCAATCTTCCTCCGACTGGTAGTCTCTGCGCAGAAAATTCGAGTAAGTCCTTGAGCAAATTGGCCAAATCATACGGCTTTTTGGGCGCAATGAAGTCTCTTCTTAAATGTCCCAATTCGCCTTCAACGACGTTTCCCTCCCTTCCGGCGGCTTTCTCTGGATTCTTAGCACCACACACCTTGAGCCCTTCTCTGACACCATATGGAGGATCACAAACAATTGTATCTATAACGAGGCTCTTCCTGAAAGCATTATTTGTGAAATCCATGACGAAAGTATCCATGAACTGGGATGAGGTGCCGTACTGCTTGAAATTTTCCTTCAAATTGCACTTTGGGCCCTTTCCTCTTATGGACCGAGCATCAATATCCGTACCCATTGGGTAAGCTCCGAAGTATGCACCTGCAACAAGGAACGACCCTGTTCCTGTGAATGGATCGTAGATGATTTCCCCAGGCTTCACTTGAGCGATATTGCAGCTGATGAGTGAGAGTTCTGACTCAAAAGACGTTGTCCCGATATATTTTCTCTTCTTCAAATCGTACTTTTCAACTATACCAGCTGATCTGGCACTCAACTGCACCTCTTTCCCGAACCAAAAGTATCTAGGGGCTTCTGCTTTTTCCATACCACTAACAAAATATTCCTCTAGAATTGCAAAGGTGACCTCAGGAGACTTTAATCTTATCTTTCCTTCAAAACCCAAGAACTGGAATGTCTCGATGGTCTTAATCTTCTCCTCTATTGTTTTGTTCCCCATGAAACTCACAAAGTCAAATTTAAATGTGTTGTGTTTGTATGTTTCGAACCTTTCTGAGGAGTTTTCTTTGATGCTTTCGTGTAGATCAGGCAAATCCTTACCCTCGCCCCAGTATTCGTAAATACCCTTCGCCAATATCGATCTCTGTATGAGCATTTCTGCCTCTTCGTCATTCTTCAAAGTCACAATCAAAAATGGACACTCTTCTCTGTGATGACTCAAGTCTACCTCCACTCCAAATAGATTCGCAAGTGACTCCAACTCGGCTACCCTGAAAGATGGAAACAGGTTGGCAAATGCAATAATGTACTTCTTCATATTTGCGGGGAAACACTTGGTTCTGCTAAGATGTGGATGCGAAACTTGAGATGACTATAAGCTGAGCAGTACTGTATCTAACACTTTCTGCTTCCCCAAAAGTATTGACATTTTGTGCTGAAATAAGTAGATTTTATTAAGTATTTCAAGCAAATAAGTTTTAATTTTCGAGTCTTGAAGCCCCTCTGGGTCTCATGTTCACATTACGCCATGAAATTGTTCTTGATATCTAGCGTGGCCCTCGAATGGGAAAACAATTCCATGTGACGTCCAAAACAATCTTGAGCGGACCGTATTCACATGATATCCATTCTATCTCTATGTTCAAAGGTAACAAGTTGCTCAGTAGCTGTGTACAACATTTCTTAACATTCATCTGAAAGGAAGTATGGATCGATTAAACTCATAGCTACAAATACCTTTAAAATAGAGCTGAGACGGCCTCCGCCTGATGTCAAAATCCCTATATCAGCAGAAGAATTAAGATTTTAAAAAGCTAAATTTTGTCAGACTAACCATCGATGTAAAATTCAAAAAAAATCAAACTCCGATACCGGGAGTCGAACCCGGGTTTGCTCGGTGAAAGCGAACCGTGATAGCCGTTACACTATATCGGAGAGAATAGAAAAAAATATCTACCGAATTAATATATAGATGATCTTTAAACAAAAAATTGTTAAGAAGGATGATTTTAAACCTCCTATTTTACCTAACTCTGCAGCCTATTAACTAATTGTGACTAATAATTCTCAAATTTGAAAAGATTCAAATATGTCGTCCTTCTTGAAGAGTTCTCATATAATAATACCCATTTTTCGTCACGCGGCATCGCCATTTATCAAGATCAGCACTTGTTTCGGTCAAACTTGATCAAATACAAAATCTCATGTAAGATTTCAATTTCCACTATTATGATAATTATTTCACCTCTTGTTGGAAACTCTCCGACCGGATTCTGATTTTAGATGTTGAATTAAAAAATTGAGAGTTACAGCTTCTTCAGTCTAATTTAAGAATTAAGTAAGTTTTTACCTGCATTTGACAAAATATAGCTCTATGACTAAGGCCAAACTCACACTGAAAGTTAAGCAAAAAGCCAATGGATTTTGAATAGCCTTTATCACAGTTCAAGAGTTATAGTAGTAAGAGCTCTAAGCAAATTTTTGCTTCATAATACCTCATTGTCAATTAGTGTTCGTGGCCCTAATTTTGCGCCAAATTGATTTAACTACGCCAAAATTCGCGGGCTCGGCCCAAGTTTGGGTCCCAGTGGGACCTTAATCATCCCCAGCTTTGCGCGATTCGCCTCACAAAATATACTCAAGTTGGAGAAGTGCACTAACTATGTAAAATCAGTTCCTGAGAATTGGGATGAAATTGGTCCCAGGTCCGTACCGATTACACTGAAAAGCCGTTTAAATTTCTGATAAACAGGTGGTTTTAGATTGTGAGGCAGAAAGAAAACTAATGAATAAATCAAAGCCTATCCCAGAGTTAGTTCCGGGGCTAAAATAAAAAATATTACACAAAATGTCTTGTTAATCTGTTAAATTGTAACTGTCAGAAAAGGTCCCTTGGCCCAGTTGGTTAAGGCGTGGTGCTAATAACGCCAAGATCAGCAGTTCGATCCTGCTAGGGACCACTTTCTCACGGGCGTGTGGCGCAGTTGGTAGCGCGTTCCCTTAGCATGGGAAAGGTCTCCGGTTCGAATCCGGACTCGTCCATTTTTTTCTTTCTCACAACCCAATCTTGTGCTTTACACGACTAAATTCAAACTGGACAAATTACCGCTACGCTGGGCTAAGCGATACAACTATACCCTGTGAATATCCCCATTTGTTTCCATCAACGAATCCGGAAAACCTCAACCAGTGTTCTCGTACTTGTTGAAAGCGATAAGTGAGTGAATTACAATATTACAGGATGTCTACCTTTGACGATGATGAGGCTCTTTTCGAAGACATTTACGATGATGACTCCAAAACCGAAACAAAGCCAACCACCGACCCGAAGCCAGAGGTAGAGGAAAAACCAACTGTAACAGAACCGGTAAAGGAGGCTTCAGAGCCGCCGGCAGTTCAGGCAAATGTTTCCACCGAGGCAGCCCAACCAAACGTTGCAGAATTTAGCTCAGGGCCTGCTGAGACCACTAATGGCTATAATACTAGTCCCAATCCTCCTCAATTCGGCGAACAAAATCAATTACAACAACAACCACAACAACCACAACAGCAACAACAGGAACAGCAACAACAGTTCTCCCAATTTCCCCCTGCAGGCCAACAGCAGGAATCCAATCAATACAACACCCCCTCGTACCCACCTGCACCTCCACCCGAAAAAGATGTCGGCAAGATGTTTATTGGAGGTCTCAACTGGGACACTACTGAGCAAGGATTGGTGGACTACTTCTCCAAGTACGGAGAAATCATGGACTACACGATTATGAAAGACCAAAACACAGGCAGATCAAGAGGCTTTGGCTTCTTAACTTTTAAAGACCCTAGAGCTGTCGATGAGGTCATAAGAAAAGATCATATCTTGGACGGAAAGTTAATTGATCCCAAGCGTGCCATTGCTAGAGAAGAGCAAGATAAGATAGGAAAGATATTTGTGGGTGGTATTGACCCTTTAGTTAATGAAAAGAACTTTTACGACTTCTTCTCACAATTTGGCCGTATCATGGATGCGCAATTAATGATTGACAAAGACTCAGGTAGATCCAGAGGTTTCGGATTTATCACCTTTGATTCCCCCGAAGCTGTAGACAGAGTCTGTGTCAACAAGTACCTTACCCTCAAAGGCAAAGCAATGGAAGTGAAGCGTGCTGAACCAAGAGGCCAGCATCAACAAAACCAAAACCAAAACCAGCAGTATCACCAGCAGCAGCAGAATGTGGCGCAGAACAACCCGTACAATGCTTACGGACAAGGCTTCCCTGGCGCCACTCCCGAAATGATGCAGGAATACTGGAAACGGATGCAATGGTATATGATGCAACAACAACAGCAAGCGGGAGCTGCTGGCGAGGCATACAACGAGCAACCGGAACAGCAGCCTTTAAACCCGCAGCAACAGGCGTCTCATGACGAGAGTAATTATGATCGTAACACCTCTAATGATTATAATATACCAAGTGGACCAAGTGGGCAGCTGCAGCCAAACGGGTCTGCTCGTCGAAATGCTCCAGGAGCCCCAGCGCCTCCCAGGGCTCCAAGAGGGCCTAGGGGCGACTCTAATCGGGACCGTCCTGCTGAGGCACTTGCCTCAAGACTCAACTTGCCCAAGGGTCCCAAAGGAGCCAATTTACCCAGTGGACCAAGTGGTGCCAGCCCTCCTGCTGGCCCCAGTGGCGCTAATGGGCCAAGAGGCAGCAGAGGTGGCAGAAAGAGAGGCTCTAGAGGAAAAGGCGGCTACAAGAAGGAGGAATTCCACCCATATGGAGGAAAAGGTGGCAGGAGAAACTAGCCTGGGCTTAAAATTGACACGAATGGCGATCTTGTCGGGATTGTCGTGACGAAATAAATGTATTACTGTACTTCAACTCGCGTATGTACTCATCTTCTTCCTTTTTTGGGTCCCTTTTTGGGAGCACGGGCGTTCTTAGCCTTTTTCTTCTCTTCCAACTGTCTGGACTTCCGGATTTGGGCTGTAGACTTGATCTCCAGCTGTTGTCCTGGTTTCGTGAATCCTTTAACGCGTATACCAGACTCCACAGCCTTATCGACCTTCTTTTTCTGTGTATGGTAATCGTCTCTGTACTTGTCGGGGGTTTTAGGTGCTTGCACCTTCTTGTGCTTGAACCTCCTGTCTGAAGAAGCACCCTGCTGGTTTTCAGCCATAGCTGCTCCAAAGGACGAGATGTTTCTTTGCCTCTTCCAGTCGTCGAACTTTCCGGACTTGTATGTGGCAGGAATCCGACGTCCACTCTCTCCGATGATGTACTTCTTGCCCTCCACCGAATGCTGGTTGATATACTTACCCTTTTTGCTATCCCATTGCATGACTTGCTTATTTCTGTTAAGCTTCTCATCATCACCTAGGTCGAAAGCTGCCTTAGCTGCATCATTAGCAAATGATGTGGGTCCTTCAGAATACTGTTGGTCTTGTATATCTTGGGCGGGTGCATGATGAGTCATGTAAAACTCAGGGTCTCTGAAAGTTTTCTTTTTGGCCTTGAACTTAGATGCCAAAGCTTCATCTCCATCCTGGAAAGCGTCCGCAAGCTCATCGTCATCAGCTTCAACACTCTTCACTGCGTAACCGACTTCTCCGGCCTCACCTTTCAAGATTTCATCATGTACAGTGTGACTCAAACCGGCCATTCTTTCCTGCTCTAGCAAATGCTGTTTTTCTTGTGCTCTTCTTTGGATTGGGGCTAGCTGGCGCCGTCTTCTGTGCATGAAATTCACCATTGAGTCTTCCTCTTTTTCTTTGCCCTTTTTGGAAAATTCAAACACGGTTTCTTTGACTCTTCTGTTCAGCAACTTTGCCAAGAACTTATCCTTCTCTTTTTCCAAGTTGGGCCCGAAGAGCAAGTGTTGATCGTCCCAGGATCCAGTTTGCATCAACTCTTTACTTCTTTTCACGGATTCGGCAGAGGCCGCTTGTCTAGTTCTGTAGTACAACTTCTCACCCTTGATTGCGACGTCACGGATCACCTTTAAGTCATAATGCGTGTTGATAAGACCTTCGTACATCTCTTGCACGTTTTCCAACTGCTGTCTGGGCATTGAGCCCAAAACCATTCTGTCTGTGTAGGAAACTTCTGGTTCCTTGTAATCTGCTCCCTTAGACTCCTTCAACAACTCGCACTTCTTCTCGTGCATCGCAGTGATCAAGATTTTGCGGCCCAAGAATAATTCGATATCAAGTAGATATGGCACTTCGCTCTCGCTCACAATGGAGTATGCCCAACCCTTATTCCCTGCTCTGGCAGTTCTTCCGACTCTATGGATGAAGATCTTGGAGGAGGCAGGCAAGGTGTAATTGATGACGTTCGCCAACACAGGAATATCGATACCACGAGCAGCAACATCAGTGACCACTAACAAATTCGTGAAGCCTGCGCGGAACCTAAAGAGCTGCGCACGTCTAGCTCTTTGATCTAAAGAGCCGTAAATGTAGGATGTTAAATATCCTGCTTGCCGTAAGACACCAGTCACAAATTCGACGTGGTGCTTAGTGGGCACGAACACGATAGTTGAATAGGGTGAAGGCAAGACGTTGGCGGGAGGCAATCTTTCTTTGACAAATCTCTTTCTTTTCCTGGGCTCGCCGCCTTCGTCGTCTTCCTCGTCGGAGACATCATCAGCCTTTTTGCTTTCTTTCCTTATTTTCGCGAGCTCCTCAGCGGTAGGCAATGGAATTTTGATGACATCTTGGATTGTAGATAAAAGAGCGGCTTCTCTTTCAGTATTTTTGACTGTAAAGAATGCCATTTGCAAAAGATCGGAGATCTTGGACTCTGCATCAAGTCTCACGAGAACAGGATTGGTCAAACCTGCCTTAGCAAAATCAACAAGCGACTTCGGAAGTGTGGCGGAAAATAAAAGAGATTGTCTGCTGGAGGGGAGCGCTGCCAACAATTCGTTCAACTGCTCAGCAAAACCCATCTCGAACAATCTGTCTGCTTCGTCAAAGACAATGTACTCCACCGTCTTCAAATCCAAACTCATCTCCACTTGCAAATGCAAAAATCTTCCAGGAGTGGCTACGATAATATCAGGATTTGTCATCATGGATGAGAACTGCTCTTCCATTGAGTCACCACCAATCAATACGATGGAGCGAAGATCTGTGCCTTTGCTAAACTCTTTGACTTGCTTGAACGTCTGCAATGCTAATTCTCTGGAAGGCGAAAGAATCACTGCTCTGGCGCCAACCTTGGCGCTGTGTGATTTCAACTTTTCAATCACCGGTAATGTGAAAGCCGCCGTTTTACCGGAACCTGTTCGGGCCATACCAACAACGTCTCTATTTTCCATAATCAAGGGTATAGTTTTTCTCTGGATGGGAGTTGGCTGTTTGAACCCTTTTTTAGCAATATTACCCAAAATAAACTTGGAGAGCCCGAAAGATGCAAACGAGCCGGTTTTCGCTTTCTTTGCATTGGGGTTGTTAGTGGCAAAATAGGATGCAATATCGTTGGCGTCTTTCTTATTGTCTGCCTCGTCGTCCGAAAGTTCTAACGAAGGGAAAGCGGCCTGTTTGGTCTGAACGTTCTTCTTTTGTTCCTTCTTCTGCTTCTTTGTGGCTGGCTCTTTCTCGTCATCGCTTACTATATCTCTGAGTTCAGTGTCCGAGAACCCAAAGTCGGAGTCTGAGTCAGAAGAGTCTGAGTCGCCCTTAGCTTTTAATGCCAATGAAGAGGCAATATCGTAGTCTTCGTTATCGGACATCTTCGTTATTCTTGTCTTCGAAATGCTTTGGAGCGAGCTTTTGAAGAGCATCGCATTAAAAAAAGCACGCACTGCACATAACCCCACACTGGCTTGGACGGGACTTCTTAGACTCAAAGGATGTATGATCATTTATTTTGGTGTTACTTGAGATTTACGGGCTTCAGAAGATCGAAGGAGACGGCGGAAACAGTTTTTTGCGTGTGAATGTGGTTCGGCACCACACACGTCGACATAGTTGTTAAATCTGCCACAGCGAGAACATTATCCCATAAATCGATCTGTCATCCGCCGGCTAGACCGTAATGGTTCCAGATCTTTGAAAAGAATAATTTCAAGATCTTTGGAAAGAATAAAGAGTAGGCGGGTCTAGAGATTCCAAATGTGAGTGGCGGTGGCAGATGCGTATTCGACAAAGATCAGTGCCAAAAATCCCTTTCAATTTGCCTTAAGCCAAGATGGTTTCAAACTCATCCATGTTTTCCAACTCGTCCTGCTGGGTGACCTTTTTGATGACTTCTCTTTTGGAAGACTCTAGAATATGCCCGTCTAGAATTAACTCGTCCAATATATGGTACGCTTTGGAGAAACCAAATATGATGTCAAGTTCACAAACGTTGCCGTACAACTTGTCCATTTGCTCAACATATCTATGTATGATTTCAAGCGCCAACAACCCATTATCCAGAGAGTCAATACCCATGACAAAGAACAACGACGCGTACCTTCTATAAATGATTTTAATATCTTTATATTCTAGGATGTTGCACATTTTGGCTCTTCTTGACAAGATGATTGTAGTCAATTCTCGTGTGATCTTGGTCTTCTCCTTTTGACTGTTGGCTTGATACCATTTGGACAACCTTACTTTCCCCTGCCTGGATAGCAAAAGCGTGAAGTGGATGGCCATTGTATTAAACTTTCTTCTGTGTTTGCCCAAGTATTGATTAAAGGATTGGTTATTTTGATAAGCTTCCTCAGGAGGATTAGCTAAGTTTTGTGAAAGAACGTAATGTTTGGTATACGCTTACGTCTTCACCGATAGTGAGACTCGACCGAAATATATGCAGGAACATAACAAAGGAGCTTCAACGAAGGAACATCCTTATTTCCCATACAACAGACGTGATGATTCTACGCAATGTTCCTACATTTACCATCAGGCTAAGAATCAGAAACTATTACTAATTATATTATTTTGCCCAGCAGTAAAAGATATTAGTGTGCGTGTGAGGGTAATCTCCGCAGCTAAATGTAGTCAAATGCGAGTAAGCTTACTCAAGCTTGCTGACAGTCTCCTTGAGGTGAGCCAACTGCTCGGTAATCTCTTTACAGAGGTCCTTTCTGTTAATGTCTTTGAAATGATCGATCTGTAGCTTTTCCTCACAAAGCATAGTGTTCATAATTTCCCAAAGATCGGTTTCCAAATCAGCTCCAGTGCGCCACCTCATACTCCATCCGTAAAGTCTGTGTCTTCCCTCTTCGTCAATAGTTTCACCCATCTCCTTAAGAGCCCATGGGTCAAGTTTAGGGTAATTAGCATGAAGGAAAAGCATTTTAGGCTCTCCAATTTCCTTGATTTTATTCTCGAGTTCCTCTCCTGAAAACTCCTTCTCTGCCGCCTTTTTCTTCAAGCGAAGCTCGTAGTCATTGACTGGATCAAATTGCCCCATACCATGTCCTCTAAATTCATTCTTCTTCACATTACCGAAGGCTGACAAAAATTTTCCGACCTGGTAAAAAGGCTTTTTGAGAACTGTAGTGGCAGCAAGAAAAGTCTCCTTATCACCCTCTCCCTGAGCCCCTTGGGAGAACATGGGATAGTAGTATTTGGGACCGTAAGTGTTGTAATAGAGAGCCAACAAGAGAGCTTTGAGATGTGACTTCTTGGAGATCATGAGCTGTCCAGATTCGGATGAGGGGTCCGGGATAGCACCAACACGCTCATGGTAAGGTACTTCGGCGACAATGTCCAAATCTTTGGGATATGTCATGCTTTTGAAGGCACCCCATCTCTCCACGTATCTGTCCATTACTTCCGTTTTGCTAATTTTGATTCCTGCCACTTTGTAGAAGCTAGGAGAAGTTGTGCGCCTCCAGTAGTCAGGCCAGACAACCAAGCCGGAGGATTTGTAAGGCTCAGATTCGAAGAGATGATGTGGAGAATAGGCTGCAACATTATCGCTGTCCATCAATAGAACGTTTTCGAAAGAAGAAAGCAAAATGGCCAAAGATTTGTACTGGTATCCTTTGAACGACAAGTGGGAGGCGAATTCATCATCATCGCCATACAATACTGTGGGGAGGTGAATACACCTGGCGTTCAAGCCGGGAAAGATCTTTGTGCAAATGTTCTCCTCGTACTCTTCAGGAGTGGGTATGAGAACTTCAACAGGCAAATTACAACCTTTTTTCCGCAAGTTTTCGATGGAGAGAAGAGTCAACCAATTGAACTTGCCTCCTCCCACAAAGACTATTCCGTCTTTTGCATAGAGTCCCTCAGGCGCACGATCGGGGAGTTTCCCGAGAATGTAGTTGTGCGAGTTAGTCAAAGCTTCAATTTCAGTATCGTTCACCTGGAGAAAAGATTGCAAGTATGCCTCGGTGTGCATGGGGTGGGTGTAGACATCATCGAATCTTTCGGAGTGGATACTTCCGCTGGCATACCTGTCCAATTTGGACGAAAATGCCGGTTTGGCGGCCACCAAGTTCTTGATGATGTTCTTATAGAATGCGTGGCCCTGCTTTAATCTTTTCAAATCCTCGCCCTTGTAATAAGAGTAGATGGCTTCATGCTTCTCAACAGTAAGACCGGCGGAGGCTTTCTTGCCATCATTTTGTTTTTGCTTTTGCTTTTGCTTTGAAGCGCCCCCTTTTGCGTTTGGCTTCTTCACCACTTCGGGAGACCCGGGAGGTTTTGCATTTGCAGGCGTATCGATGGGAAGGATTTTGAAAGCCTCGTTATCTTCGGAAAGTTTGCCCTGCGCAGCCAGAGGGTCAAACGGCTTGGCGTGGGTCTTCTTTTGCGACGAGGATCCACATAAAAATCCTGGCAAAAACTTGCAATCCCCAGGCACCTTGACGGAAGGGAGGGCATCGTAGGACAGGTCGTTCCATAGGAAAAAAAGCCCCAAAACAGATAATGTGAGAACAGCTAACAAAAGCGATCTGTGGCGCCTTCGATGGATGCGCAAAAAGACGAGCATATTGTGAACGCCGCCCATGGTGACGTAAAGAGTTGTTGTGGATAACTAAGAATCAAGCATCTCTGATGAGAGCGCGCGTGGCACGAAATGTGTCGCGCCTCTAGAACAAAAGATACACTCAGAAAATAAGCTTTCTGATGTACATGCGGCAGGTTGCACGTAATTCTGTACAGTCCGGTAGCAAATTCTCCGTTAACTTAGATTCCATTATGCTGAGTATCCAAGAGATGGCTGTAATTTGATGTACTGGGATTGGATCTACGGGTCTCCTTGATCAACGGTAGCGCAGTGCTGTATAGTGCTAACAGGACGAAATAGTCAGGTGATATTCTGCGGACCCCGTGTCTGTATGCAGAATGAACTTTCTATTATGGATGACTTGCGGGTTGTGAGATTGTGCAGAAAAATTCTCTGCGCCTTCTTTTCAGAGAATCCAGTGCGATATGTGGAGAGAAATAAATCCGTGCAATTTGTTCCGCGCACTACCAGGTTCCATAGTATTGCAATGAGGCGAGAGAAGTCAATTGGAATGGGATCACTAGCTCTCGTAAAGATCTTTTGACACCATGGTCAGCTTCATAGAAATTCGCGGATTGTAAGGTGCGAATAAGAAAAAGAAGGTTTTTTGCTTTCTTGAACTTTGGGTAACTGTGAGGTGAATTGGACTTAAAAGTTTTGGCTTGTTTCAATAGCATTTGTTTCAAGAATTTGTATCTAGAATTTTATCTAGAGAAAAATGCTGGTTAAGGTTGGTTAAGGCTGGCCGAGTGTTTGCTCGAAACCCTGACCTTCCAGCGGTCTCAACGGCAGATCTCAAGTACAAAACCATTCCAATTATTATAATGCTTTCCAATTATTGCTCTATTCGACCTTTAAAAAAATTCAGTGATAAATCTATAATACAAGGTCATGAACAAAAAAATTAGTTTCAATTGTTGTATTTGATCTTCAAGTAAAATTCAATGAATAATATTGACTTTATGACTTTTATAAACATTTTTCATAGCAAACAACAAAACATTCAAATACTCACAAGCTTGATGGCTCTCAATTTCTTAAATGAAGAAACCTGAAGTTTAGCTCGAGTGAAATCAAAAATTCGATAATCTTAGTTTAGTAGTTATTGTTAAGCAACTGTTGATTTTAAGAGTCGTTCATACTTCCCAAATTTTTGGGGCTTATGCATCTCATAAGAGAGGGGAAAGATAAATTTTCAATCTTTTTCGGACCATGCTTTTGCTGTGCCTGCAGTTTTTCAATCCTACACATCCCAGATTTTGGAGTGCTTTTGTATAGCGTACAGAAGTTTACGGACTTAACAGTTTCGGATTTGCACAAACAAGCTCAACTCTCCAACAAGATATTTGTAAATAATTTGCGAGGCCTATTACCACCACCTTTTATGCCTCGAATTATCCCCTTCAAGATCCATTCATGGTATTACATGGAAAGTTGGGCAGCATAATGTGCAGTACATACATATACGGAGATATTCGAGTACTTGAATGTGCATAATATGGTAAAGTCTCATTTGAGCTTTTCAACAATAGACATGTTCAGGAATTGTACCTTAAAGAAGAAATTGTCTCTTTGTAGCTTTCAAGAATGTTAAACTCATCTGCTCGCGAATTTGAACTTTTTATCACGGCTCTAGTACTTCTAGATTGTTTCAGGCTACATAGGAGACGTGGTAAAGCAAAGACTGACTTCAAAAAAACCTCTCGTGGCAAAGTCTAGAAGCATGGCTTGCATGCATCACATAATCTCGATTTTTTCCACGGCATGACTGCTCTGGAAATTTACTAGAACCTCAAAAGACAAGCATCCTTCTCAGACTCTCCGTAGGGGTAGAAATCGGTGTGATAGTTACAAGTAATTTTGTCTAAATATTAACCATATCCCATTGCTCCTTGAGATTTTTCGAGGAACTGACAATTTTCTCTTGCAGATGAAAAACTTTCAATTACCAAGCATTTAATGTTTAGCGAGAGAAAAATTATAAAATTGAACACATGCGTTGAATAAGAGGCAATTCCAAACGAGAATACGTGTTGTGAACTCATGACACCACACAAATTAGCCCTGAACTTTACGAACGCAAGATACTTATGCAACATTCTTTCTTAGGTTGGCCATGTGGCTTACTAAGCATATTTGTGGTAATTTGCAATCACGCACGACAATCATTTTTGTTAACAGAATACGATTTAGTGCATACTGTTCCCGAATCACACATCTTGAATTAACTCGTAGTCCAAGATCACAGCTTCTTTTGTCAACAGCTTCAATAATCAGTAATATGACTTTCAGAACAGTCTCTTGATCTTTCGATTCGAGAGCAAGCTTTCTAGTCTAGGATAATGAATTAGCAATGATATTCAATTAATTTTGCCAATTAATTGACGCATATTAATCGTAGATATGCTTGCTAAACTTACCGACTAAAGATCGGAAAATTTTTGAGTCCAAATTTTCGCCACACTCGCGCCCGTATCATGCATTGTTCCGAGCCCCAAGAGCAAAACGCAACGCAGTACGTAATATGAAGCTGTTCTTTTTCACAGGGCCCCGTACAATAAGTCTGCCTCTGAAAGCATTAGTGAGCTGTAACTACCCAAGGATGTCTTCTCAGCGGTCATTTTACAACTGGCGTTACAGCAGTCTCCATTTGAGTGACGTGCAGGAAAAACGTTTTTCTGCAAGATGAGCCCAAAGCGGAATCGCATTAATGCGCAGATTAAAGCGGGATCGGATTAACGCGCAGATTAAGGCGGGATCGGATTAACGCGCAGGGGATGCAGGCCTGCAAAGTACAAAGCCTGCTCTATAAATAGATAACAGGGAAGTGGAATTTTCTTTCTCGATAGTTAGAAGAGACCGATCAAAAGACTGTTGACCCACAAACCATATAAATGTTTTCGAGCATTTGGACGAGAAAAAGGGCGAAAGTTAGTGTTCAAGCGGCAGTTTTTAAGTGGCAGCGTGCATGTGGTCCTACATAGTGAATTGTTCTGCGTCGTGAATGCATGGAAGTCTCTTGGCAAAGACGCACCTCTGACATATCAATGTGCTTCGAAATACGAGCAAGCGCTAAAAAGACCACTTTAAGTCTGGAATGGAGGTGTTCCTCGCCCTATACCCTATGTTAGGGCGTGCAATTCGAGATGTAAGCCCAATCCCCAGAGCTAGATGTAAACGTAACGCCATGAATGAAGTAGGAAGCTCGTATAAATCAAGTGTCCAAGCTATTCCAATACATTGAAAAGCTGCATGAATCTCTTAAGAGGTACTTCTGATCTTCACATTTCTGAAAGTAAGAATCGAAGTGTCATGCAATCTGCCACCCGCTCTGTGAAAGAATGAACTCCCACATTTTGAACGTGAAAAAGCATAAAAGGCCGGGTATCCTTCCGTTTTATTTTTGAATCTACAACAATTTGAACTTACAATGAGAGTCTTGAACACCGTGAGTTTTGTGGCCACCGTGGCGACAATAACGAATACTGTGTTAGCCATTACAGGCTGCAGCTTTGACAAAGTTGAGTCTGTGGGTTTCAATGCTAAGTTTTATCCATACCCTTTTAATGACTTGAGCGCCAACAATGCAAAAGAATTTTTTAAAACTGGCTATAAATCTTATGGTGACCTGTTTGAGCTGGCAAGTGGAATCGAACGTTTGTACTTTCAGGGAGGCGAAAATTGGGTTGACACTCCACAATATGGAGAGATTTTTGGCACCAATATCACCGCCTCCAATTTTAGTGTGGAGCTTACTGGGTATTATTACGCTAACGAAACCGGCGACTATACCTTCGCATTCCTTGCTGATGATGGATTCGGAGAGTTCATTGGAAGTGTGGGAAGCTGCTGCGGCGATGTTTCTCAAAGTGTTACTCCGGTGGCTCAGTTCTCCGGGACAAAGTCGGGCGAATTGGAAAATAATATCTATGCTGGCGTCTCTAAACAGTTGACAGTGCAAATGACTGCCGGATTATACTACCCAATGAAACTTGTCTATGTGAATGAGATGACCCAATGGTATTTGCTTGCCACCGTGACGCGTCCGTCTGGAGGGCTTGATATTACTTTCCTGAATGTATATCAAATCGCAGAGGACGACAGCTCCTGTCCAAAGACAACTACCACTTACACTTCTTTGACCAACTCACAATACTCCACTCCTGGAACTTATACTCCAAGTGATTGCAGCGCAGTAGCCACATGCACTGTTGCTGTCATAACTCCAAGTCACACAACTACCACTTTGACTACTACTACTAATAGTGTTCTCACGACTCCAGGCACATACACTCCTAGCGACTGCACAGATCACGAAACCTGCACAGTGACTGTTGTACCCCCTCCACATACTACAACTACTTTCACAACTACCAACAGCATTCTCAGCACTCCGGGTACTTACACTCCTTCAGACTGTTCTGATGTTGATGTTTGCACTGTGACTGTTGTTCCACCAGGACACACTACTACTACTGTCACTACACCTACCAACAGCATTCTCAGCACTCCGGGTACTTACACTCCTTCAGACTGTTCTGATGTTGATGTTTGCACTGTGACTGTTGTTCCACCAGGACACACTACTACTACTGTCACTACACCTACCAACAGCATTCTCAGCACTCCGGGTACTTACACTCCTTCAGACTGTTCTGATGTTGATGTTTGCACTGTGACTGTTGTTCCACCAGGACACACTACTACTACTGTCACTACACCTACCAACAGCATTCTCAGCACTCCGGGTACTTACACTCCTTCAGACTGTTCTGATGTTGAAACGTGTACCGTGACTGTTGTTCCACCAGGACACGCTACTATCACACGTACCACCACAAACACTGAGTTCACTCCAGGTACCTACACTCCTTCAGACTGTTCTGATGTTGATGTCTGCACAGTGACTGTTGTTCCTCCTGAAACCACAGCTCTTAGTTTAACCCCTTTCTACCCTAACGTGACTTCCTTATTTGTACCCTCAACATCAGGCTATTCAAGCGTGCCGGGGAAGCCAGCCCAACACAGTGTTCCAGGGTCTCCAGGTAAGCCAGGTGTTCCATCTTCAGGTACTACTGTTCCAGGGTCTTCAGGTAAGCCAGGTGTTCCATCTTCAGGTACTACTATTCCAGGGTCTTCAGGTAAGTCAGGTGTTCCATCTTCAGGAACTACTGTTCCAGGGTCTTCAGGTAAGCCAGGTGTTCCATCTTCAGGTACTACTGTTCCAGGGTCTTCAGGTAAGCCAGGTGTTCCATCTTCAGGTACTGCTGTTCCAGGGTCTCCAGGTAAGCCAGGTGTTCCATCTTCAGGTACTACTGTTCCAGGGTCTTCAGGTAAGCCAGGTGTTCCAGCTTCAGGTACTACTGTTCCAGGATCTCCGGCGAAACCAGAAAGCAATAACGGTCTTGAAACTGGCAGCACCTCCTTCCAAGAATCGATTGAAGCTTCTTCCTCTGCTACTTCCAGCGGCTTTATATCCATTACCTTCGGCGAAGGTTCCGGTACAAAAGCTTCTATCGGCATTTCGATGATTGCTATTGCAGCAGCATACTTTATCTAGGCTCGGCCTTTTTTTCTTGTTTTATTTTCACGAATTTTTAATCATATTGACTTGTTTGTAGTGGTTGCAGTGGTTCATAATATTTTTTGTGCCTAGAGCACTAAGTCTTCCCAATCGAAGAAAAGTTCCGAAGTGGTAAACTTTTTTGGTAAAAGGGCTAAAATTTTTCAAAGGGCCAGATAGAAATTAGATTTCACTTAGGCATCTCATTCAGATGATATAACCAGATCCAAAGAGTGAACCCGCGACACCAAATGTGACAGTAAGGAAAGTAAAGGCACATGGAATATTGATTTAAAAAGTCTTTGTTTTTTCGTATTTCCGTAACGTGAAACTTAAAAGAGCTGCTATGATCTCGAAGGAAAAAGGTAGCATTTTCTCCCCATTTCGGAACTGGTGGCAAGAAGTGGCAAGAAGTGATTTGCGAGGTCCTCGAATGCCGCATAGTTACATTAAGAGGCTATGACACATTGCATCTGCAATCATGCATTGGGATTCTTATACTCCAATACCTTAAACTATCACCACATCTAGGTTCGTCAAATTGAATGCTCTCTATGCACTTTAGAGTCGATAGGAATCATGTTTTCGATTACATAGAGGGAGTAGCGGTGATAAGCAGTATAAACTTTAAAAATCCCTTTGCCCAAGAGCGAGACCCCAGAACTTTAGACACTGGTTCTTTTGCTTCAAATTTTTACAACCGTGTTCACGAACTCACCCGATGAAGATATGATCTACAGATTTGCTCTGAATGCTGCTGGCAGAGATTGCAACTCTGACTTTGCCAGTTTTCCTTCATGTAAAGAAGTCAAGTCAATTCGACATCAAGCTCTTTCTATCGCGTGAGAAATGTTACACATTGAACATTGTAAGAATTCAGGGAGCGTTGGTTTCGAAAGATTTAGGAGTCAGTTTATTCTACTCACTTATGGCTATTTGCGTTGCCAAGATTGTTAGGTTCTTGACACGTAGTAATTCTTAGGTAGTTTATGGTTTCTTCTTAAACTGATGTTACAAGCAAGGGCTTGCTCTTTCCTTATATATTTTGGGGCTCCGGACTTAGCCGGCGATGCTGTAAGCTCTTATCTCTTATCCGGATAAGTCCGTGGGTTTTATCCGGAGAGGTCCGTTTCTCTTATCTATTGGAGAACACATAAGCGGTGATTACCGAACATAGTCCAGTCTCAACGTGCTATCGAGACTTCACGTGACTGAGATGGTGTAATGGAGGGTCTAACAAAGATTTCCTTGTTTTGATTAATTTCATGTTTCTTATATGTTTCTGCTCGAAGCGTCCGATTAGTCTGTGTAATGCATTGCCATGTAAATTGCGAATGAAGATGATTTCATCTATGTTCCATTTCAGGTTATTACTATACGCAGCATTTTGCAGCATTTCGCAGTCAGTCTGCAACTCTGAGTGAAAGTGCGAACGGAGTCTTAATCCTATATATCGGTAGATTTCGTACACCAGACAAAATCAGAGCGATTCAACTTTTAGTATAAATTCATAAGACGAAGAAATTCAATGCAAATTTGTATTCTCTCATTTGATCTGATCTCACTATGTGGATCATTAGATTCAGGTAACAAATGCACAAATTAGGTCATTGTTAGGTTCTTGCTACGTAGTAGTTCTTTGATAGTTTATTCCTGAGTGGTTCTCTCATTCAGACAAGAACCAAAGGAGTTTATACAGTATAAAATAAGAGGAGTCACGTGGGTAAAGGGGGCGGCGTGATCCCTAGCCTCTAATCACAACTTGACGAAGAGACTTCACGTGACGGATATGGTGTACTGGTGTACTGACCAATGGAGGGTCTAACAATCCCCTTATATACCACATAGGGCTAGGTTTGGCCCTAACTCATGGTTTTACTCATGCAGGACAGATCTCATGGTGATTACCCGCAAATCCTATTTATTAGGGCTTTAGCTCTCATAGTATGTATAGGAAATACATTGAGGCTGCATACTGCATACTTAGATATGCGTCTTGTGACTCGACAATGGCTTATATGCATGCCTGTCTCTGTTATGATGTGAGATGCATATGCAGGATACACAGATGTATCACGGCTAATACATATAAAGCTCTACACCACAACCCTGAAATCATGTGAAAGGAGTTTAGGTCTAGAACTAAATCCCTTCCCCCTTTTCTGTTAAGTTGCACGACTCATCAAGAAAATATAAGGAGACAAAGAATACCGTATATTCTATATCAATAACGAAGTTATGATAAAATATATAAATATCTTAACTTAAAAAAATAACGAATGTTATTAGAAGTTATAATAATTGTTATTAATATTGTTACACGTCGATACTAAGGACTATTTACCATATCTTATATCTACATATTCATTATGACTACCACTGATACCACTACCACTATGAGGCATGCCATCTGTGATGGTGTAGGCATTTCAACAAGGATTTCTACTACAAGGTGAAATTAATTGTGCCTAGGAAATGCAATGATTTCACAGGCTGGATATATACTGCACCTGAGTCTCCTAAGACTATTTGGACTAGTGTACAGGCTATATCGTGTTGTGATATTTTCTGCAGATTAGTGGTGATTGTCTCAAATGACTTAGATGCAGTATACATCTAGCCTGTGAAGTAAGAATAGTCTTAAGGGACGGATAACTTCACCTTGTTGAAATAATCTATAGAGGATATGCCTTGATCTGTTAAGATAGTATCATCAATTTCATCAACTGTGTCAGGAGTATCAGTAGTAGTCATATTGAGTATGTATTTATAGAGAAGGTAAAATGGTCCTTAGAGAGATAGGAACTGCGGTATTCTTTCTCTCTTTATATACCGTTGGTGAGTCGTACAACTTCCCATAAAAAACGGCAAGCGTAGTTCCACTGTGTGGAACTACTCCGATGTTCTGAGATTGGGTCTTGGCATAACATGATCTGATACTGCATATAAGACCCACATCACAACATATCGCAACAGTCTCAACATCACAACAGTATCGATACTGGATTGTTTTTTTCAAAATAGAAGCATACAAGGAGTCCGCGAGTACACGTTGTAGTAAGAATAGCATGAACACTTCACAATATACATTTTAGACATCTCGGATTTGAAAATCTAGTTTTTCCACTTTGAGCCCTCGGACCATTGCAAAAGTTCAAAGGGGCTATATCACACCAAATCTCATAATATGCACTTTTAATTCCTTTGTTCTGACTACAATGCCTCTACCAGGGGTGCATTGGGGAGTTCCAAGCCCCGTTGCTACTTCCAACGCACGTTGTTCGAGAAACCAAACGAGATGAGATTCCGAATATAAAAGAAGAGGTTCACGACACTGTTCCTCTTCCAATACCATTTTCTCAATTAATCATGATGCCTTCATCTTATGGTTTCTTTCTTTTGTTTGGCCTTGTGGCTGCAATGCAACTAAACCGAGACTCTGGCAGCAAAATTCCCGAAAGTCTCCTGCAAATCCCTAAGAGGGAAGTCAAACCCGTTTTGGAGTGCGTGAATAACTCCTTACAGAAAGACTTTATGGTTATACACAGCAATGCTAACAAAACCTCCCCAAAATTTGGGGACATATTTGGGTGGTCTGGTGGAGCAGATACTTTTGAAGACTGGGTGAAAGGTCAAAAGAAAGATAGCGACGAGAAGAGAGTGGAATATTCAGCAGACTTGTATGGCTGGTTTCAACCTGAAGAAACTGGTAGTTATGATTTTTCGTTTTTTACGGATTATGGAATTACAGTTGGACTTTATGAGGATAGCTGCTGTGAATACCTCAAAGATGCTAAACCGATTTATAAGAATGAAAAATCAGGTGTTGGTGAGAAAGCTCTTCAATTTAGCCAGGAAATGAAAAAGGGTCACTTCTACAGATTTTATTTGAGAATTCATCTTTCAGAGGTTCTTAAGCATATCGAAGATCCAAAGATCCAATTGTTTTATCAACCAGAGAGCGACAAATCTTCTAACAGAGATTTGCGTGACAAAATCTATCAGGTGGACTTCACCTGTGATACACAAGAAGAACTCGATACAAAAGCAATGTCTGGTAATCAGGCAAGAACTTCTTCGGGTGCAGTTAAGCCAAATCCGTCAAAGCCAGAATCATCTGTTTCAGATCCGTCAAACTCAGATGAAAATGATTGGCCAAATTCATATTTCACCGAATTGTCCAATAAACCAGAATTCTACAAAGCTGCTTCTCGTGTTGTTAAGAATTATTGCAATCCTAATCTTGTCAAATCTTCTGAGCCTCTAGTTGAACAATTCCGGTATTCGCCTCTGCTCGTGCTGGGCTGGAATGATATTTTTTACTCTGGCGTGCATAGTCTTGGCGAACTCGAATTCACGGGCAGATACAGCGAGTGGAAACAGAGGCTCCGCACTTGGCCAAAGGAAGATTATCGAAAATTTGCTCTTAAAAT
Organism: Metschnikowia kipukae; assembly: GCA_002370135.1. Taxonomy (NCBI): domain Eukaryota; kingdom Fungi; phylum Ascomycota; class Pichiomycetes; order Serinales; family Metschnikowiaceae; genus Metschnikowia; species Metschnikowia kipukae. Next base: position 852,545 of record NKZJ01000095.1, read on the forward strand.
TCAAGGATACTTTTATGCTGAAACGACAGGGACTTATAAATTTCAAATGCATACAAAATTTGGCGTCCTGTTGAAATTGGGCACCGGTATCAATTGTTGTGCTGACTTGAGTACTTTGTATAACTGGGGTGATGCCAAGCCATTCATTCTCAAAGCTAATCGAAGATCCAGTCTGAAATGGAGGGGACTTAAGGTACAGCCGATAGATTTGGAAAAGGGGTATTTCTATCCCATCGAAATGATTGTATTCAATTATGAGGGCACCTTTGTCTCCAGAATTCTGGTCTGGGCTCCGGATGGCTCAATTTCTCCAATTCAAGACCATATGGTCCAGTTGAACCAAAGCGAAAGAGAATTGGATGACACCACACTCCCAAGTGTGAATTGAATAAGGGAGTTTTCTCCGGGATTATACTCCGAATGCACGAATACATGCAATGAGCAGGAGCTAACACTTTAGCAGTCAAGAGTACTACAGGACCATTTCTTGGAACAGTGGATTCTTACTAATGTTTTAGTTCTAATGCTTTGATTGTGGCATAGGATTCTGCAGACCAAATTCAGAGGAGTATGAGAAACCTGTATCCCGGATTACCTGGACTTTTGGAAAAATGTTTGCTGTGAGTCATTTTTTTTTTCTGTTTTTTTTGTCTCACCAAAGTCAAGGTTTTCAAATACTTTAAAATCATTAAAAATCACTTGGATTGTAGCATAAAGTATCAGAAGAACAGCCCGCTCTTACCGCACGTGCAATATCTACGAAAGAAGGTAACTGCTTTACGATTTATGGGCAGGAATCAAGCCTCAAATAAAATCAGAATAAAAATATTAAGGTATCAGTAGAATTGAACTTTTTTATGTCGAGCATATTCAGGAGTTACTGGTCTTTGTACTGGGGCACGGGGGCCAGATGCTAGAGCTAAGCCTTGAATCTTGAAACCTTTGAAATGCCTGACAATTTTGACAATTCTGAGAATTCTGACCCTTGAAACCCTAAGAATTTTAAGAGACAATACAATTGCCGTCAGTCGGGCGCTAAAAGGCCACCGACTGTTTCATAAACAGGACAGTCCATTAACTCCGCTCACTTATGACCGTTTGCGTTTCTACGATTCCTTTATTTAAAAACTTTTAGGTACCTCTAATCTTGTCATCGTTTTGTTCGAAACTGTGAAGATGTAGTTTTTAGAGTCTGCTGTAAGTTGTTGCTGTTTTCAAAGGTGAACCTTTTTCGTGTGCGGCATTTTGCAGCATTTCGCAGTTATTCTGCAACTTAGAGTTTAAGTACGAACTCAGTCTTGTTAGGTTCTTGATACGTAATATTTCGTAGGTTATTCATTGTTTCTTCTTAAACTGCTGGAGCAAGAAAGGCTTGCTCTTTCCTTATATATTTTGGGACTTCGGACCTAGCCGGCGCCGCCGTAAGCTCTTATCTCTTATCTTGATAAGTTCGTGGCTTTTATCCGTGTGATCCGGGGTTCTTATCTGGAGAGCTCCGTCCTTTTGTCTTTGGATAACACATAGGCGGTGATCTCCGAACAGATAGTCCGGTCTCAACGTGCTATCGAGACTTCACGTGACTGAGATAGTGTACTGATGTACTGATCAAAGGAGGGTCTAACAATGAGATTATATACTGCTTCATACATTCAACTGTCCAGCAAGACTTTTGTATTCATTCAGCAAATTGATGTGCTCACAGAGTCGATCTTCAACACTTTATTTTCATTTCTCACAATAATCGACTGACTGACAAGCATTTACTGCTAGTAATCAAAATTTGATCCATCAGTACGAATACCGAAGTCCAAACTCACCTATCAATAAATTCCTTCAAATTCATCCAGACTTTTCTGCAGTGGTGTCAGCAATTGTCTCACGTTCCATCATTGTCAGGAGTCTCTACAATGGCGCCAAGTTCTTCCAGGTGCCATTTTTTTCAAAAGTTTTGCACAGAAAAATCCAAACGTGTTTTTCATGGAAACGACACCATTGATGACAATGCTTTGAGCCTTTAGAAATTGTTATTTCTTGAAATTAATAAGTGAGCTTGAATAATGAGAAAGTGGGAATTGTAGCAGTCAGTGGATGAATATGGAGTACCAGTATTCAACAACCTGCCTTACGCCTTAAACTGAACCGAGTGTGTATTTGATAGTTTCTCTGACAAAATTTGTACTTTGTAAGAAAGTTTTATCTGTCCAGAAAATACAATTGGAGCCTGTTTAAGGCATAAGTTCCCCAGGGCAAATTCTTCCGATGTACTTTACGAATGTGTCTAATCTGGGAGTTCAAAGATAGAATTCCGAAAAGCCCACTGAAAGCACCGAAGGGTCATTGTTGTCCTTGAATGTAAATTCATTCATCAAAAGTCTCCTAAATTAATATCTTATTTGACAAGAACCACAATGTTGTCTTTAGGCACACTACAAAAATTTATTGCTGAGTAAGCTCGTGTGGTGAAGCATAGACATTTATCAAATAACATGTAAGATTTAATAGCATTCAATCTACAACACGAGAAACATAGCCAATATGCAATGCTTTGTTCCTCTCAAGCGTTCACCATACAACTTCAGGGTTTTCAGGGTTTTTATGTGCAACATTTGGCCGGGCTGGTCCATTTATACACCGTTTATTCAGTTAATATGCAGAAATGCTTTGTGTTGAGGGTTATGCATATAAGCCATCGACAAGAGTTGAGAGCGACAAGCATAGACTGTTGCGCGGTATTGCTAAGACTTGCATATTGTGGAATAGTGACAATGCTATCATCTACTAACTTCCTAAAGTGGATGTCATCAAGAGTTAGCATGAGAGGTAACTTAAGATTCCTTAATACTATAAACTAGGGATTCCAGTGAGTATTCGCTGCAATAGTTCTTGTCCTTATGAAAATTTGGATAGATGTCTCTCTTTATAGATCATTACTTGTCGACGGCTTCTATGCATGTCACCCTCAACACCAAACGCGGGTCCACGTATACTCAATAAGAACATCAGGAACACTACACACTGGCATCATCAAGATTTCAAATATCAAAAATTTTATTCTAATCCACAAAATGTAAAAGGGTCACATTTAGGCACTCAGGTCATAATAGCAATCCCAGGTATTATTCCCTTTGGACCGCAGTTCATGCATTGTGTTGATGCCTATGTTCCAACAATGCCTCTACGCTGACAAATAATGGCCCATTAAAACAAATTAAGCCACACTGCTTGGTCTAAGCACTTTGTTCCAGAAATCAAAACGAGAAGAAAACCTGGTTATATCAGGAGAGGTTTCCAGTACCATTTCTCTTTATCAACATTCTCTCGACTAAGTATGACGCCTATGGTGTATTGCCTCTTTCTTTGGCTCGGGTTTGTGGCTGCAATGCAAGCACACAATTATCGGCCTCAGCTAGAAAATGCTCTCAAATTCCCTGATAATCTCTTGCGAATCGCTCAGAAAGCCGTCGGACCCGATTTGATTTGTCCGCAAAACATCGAATTTTCCAAGGGTTTCGAATCTAGGGGAATATATGAGGGAGAAAAAGATGTCGATTACTTAACGGGGTGGCTTTTTGTCAATAAGACAGGCACCTATGATTTCTCTTTTAAGATGCTAAAACCAAATACCTACATTGTGGTGGAAGTTGATGAAGAAACTTGTTGTGCGCCAGTTTCTAGCCTGGTACGTTCAAAAGGAAGACTCGAGGCCACATATATAGGGACATTGAGACTTGACTTGAGCGAGGGATATTTCTACAAAATGATTTTGTGGACATCATCTTTTCATAGTACTACCACTCCAAATGATATCGAAATGCTCTTTAAAGCTGCGGGTCAAACTGAATGGGAAAATCTCAATGACAACATCCAACAGTTGGAACGAACGGCCTGTACCAAAACAAAGAGTGATGATCCGAGCTCTCCATTAAATCCAGGTTCTCCAGAACAGAATGGTGCTGCATCAGGCAAAGATTCAAAGGGAACTCCTGGCAATACTTCAGGAGAAGATGGTTTGATTTGCCCGCAGAACATCAATACCTCCACGGGTTTCAGTACCAGGTCTATACTCGAAAGTGAAAAGGAATTCGAAACCAGTTGGAGTGGAGACTCCAAACCTCAATTCCTCGATTACGCATGGGGGTGGTTTTTCGCCGATAAGACAGGATTATATACTTTCAGTTTTGTGATAAGTAAGGCTGAAGACATCTTTTCGGTGACAGTTTTGGAAGAAACTTGCTGTGCGCTAACTTCTGACCAACGAAAAACTATAAAAAAAACTAAACCCAGGGCTAATTTCCAACAGTCACTCAAATTGAGAAAGGGATATTTCTACAAAATTATTGTGTTGTTAGAATCTTTTCATAGTACTACCACTCCAAATGATATCGAAATGCTCTTTAAAGCTCCGGGTCAAACTCAATGGGAAAATCTCAATGACAACATCCAACAGTTGGATCGAACGGCCTGTACCAAAACAAAGAGTGATGATCCGAGCTCTCCATTAAATCCAGGTTCTCCAGAACAGAATGGTGCTGCATCAGGCAAAGATTCAAAGGGAACTCCTGGCAATACTTCAGGAGAAGACGCTAATGAAAACACCAATAATACTTCTGGGAACAATTCGAACGGAAACACTGGAACTAATTCAGGACAAGGTAGTCAAGACAAAACTGGAACTAATTCAGGACAAGGTAGTCGAGACAACACTGGAACTAATTCAGGACAAGGTAGTCAAGACAAAACTGGAACTAATTCAGGACAAGTTGGTCGGGACAACACTGGAACTAATTCAGGACAAGGTAGTCGAGACAACACTGGAAATAATTCAGGACAAGGTAGTCAAGACAACACTGGAACTAATTCAGGACAAGTTGGTCGAGACAAC